>JAZHYW010000106.1:0-224105 GCA_037355805.1 Ixodes ricinus
GGAAAAAGCGATGGAGAAACTTCATCGTGACGTCGCCGGTGGGAGGAGCCAAATCTCAATCGGCGGCGAACTCAACTGGTAGGGAACTTCATCGCGGCGTGTTGATGACGTCGACGAAGAGCGGCGATGGAGTTGTAACTTCATCGGGATTTGTACCCAGAAAATGTCCCTAGAGGGGAATGCGCAACGCCGCATCGGAGGTTCTTGTAAAAGCAACATTTTTAACTTCTGATAATGTATAATTTGGTACAATCTAAATATAATTACCGGTGTGAAGTTTAGGTCGCATGAATCATGTCTTTTTACGTAAGTGAAACAATTTAGATGATCGCCATGCGTGAGCTGCATCGCGATCGTGATGAATCGTCATGGCCGACGGTGGATGTCGCCCGTAAAGTGCTCGTGTGCCTGTACGAAGATTTGCCTCACTTTTGGAATTTTCGCTGTCAAGTCGGGCTTTTTCAAAGGTTGTCACGTGGTGATGGCCACTCGGCCATCGCCACCCAAGTGTCGTCGCAGAACTCGAGGAGTAGAACAGAATCTGGCCCGCAAAGACACGGAAGAAGGCGCATGATTTCGAGAGGGGACGCGCCTCGTCCGTCGTCACACGGCATCTCGGCTGCAGTTTTGGTAAGTGCTGGGAATCGCAATAGGCGGTTTTAGCGTAGCGTTGCCGTGCGCAGCGAAATTGCTACTGGTAGCTCGCGCTGTAACTTTGAAGCATGCTTTTCAGCGCGCTTACCAGCCGTACTATGGCCACCGCAGAATACGGTAACGGTCTGCTAAAAGTTGCTGTTGGTAGTGAGCAGACACCGTGTTGTTTTTGGTCTTATTGACTTTTGCGCGAGTGTGCCGCTTCGTAATGTTTCTTCGAAAGCGCGGATCGTAGCGCTCGAGCTAACGAGTTAATTTCTCTAGACCTGTGCATGAGGCACTCCGATACCTGAATTCTAAGGTGTAGGCAAGGGGCATTACATCAACGCGTAACCAGGAAGGCTGTCAATTTTTTGTGCGTTAACATGTGTTTAACTGGATTTTGCAGGACTCATCTGCTGCGACCAAAGGTGCTAGTGAGGACCCAGCACAGGTGGCAGCTCCACCACCACCACCACCAAAATGGTAGGTATAAAAAGTCTGGACTCATCTCCATGATACACTGTTTGCACCTATGTCGCGTCATTAACATGTATTATGCACGAGTGCCGTCGGTAGTCTCATGCTGATGACGACTGATGGTCTGTGGTTGCAGCTTTGCTACACTGTGATCATGGTGAACTGTGCTGGCTCCAGTGGCCCGAAGTGAGTTTTTGTGCCCATCTCAGCAATTACATAAAACTGTGACCACTATCTGCACCGTGCATAACTACGAGGAAGGTCGAAGAAGCTGTCATAAACATTATTGTGCCTGGTCGGTACCTCCCAAGGTGGCCGTATGCCCAACCATGTTTCTAGCAAGGTGACACCTCAGCAAGACTTACAAAAACTTAGGTGTACCCATGGTGCAGAGGCAATTCCCACATGGCCACATGGTTACTCGAGTTTTGTGTCGAACAAGACAGCAGAAAAATGGATGAGACGTAAGTGTTTGTTTGCAAAAAGGCTGTGGCTCTGGTTATCCGTTTCCCGACAGTGGCCTGCTTGCACCAAACAATCCCACACTCTCTCCGGTTCCATTTTCCAACAGCAGCCTGCTTCCACCAAACATTCCCGGCAACACTACAGCTACCCACCACTCTGAAATTGACACAGAAATGACACTAAGACAAAACTGGCTCACCAATTCCAAAATTGACATCTACTATTAATATAGAAGGTTCAAAGGGGTGTGGGAACAGGACGCACCTAGCTGGGCATTGCCTATCGAACTCGGCAAAATTGTCGTCATGCACTTTTGCATATTTCTCTTAATTTTTTGCACTTGGGCATTCAAGTTCTCCACCTTTGGCTAGAGATCACAATCTGTAATAGTCCAGTTAAGAGTAAGCAGCAGATGGTTCTTGCCAGCACACAGGGCAATATTTTCTGCATACTGAACTGGACAAATACGGGCAAACTTTGTCGTGATCACTTGACGGTTTAAACTTCTGCCTAGGATTAGCCCAAGTTCCTGCACTAGCACATATTGCCACGCGCGTCTCCGAGCAGGCGCGCTTGCCTCCCTTGCAAAGGTCCGAGGTTTGATGCCTGGCCGTGCATGCACCTTTTTGTTAATGCCCCACACCTCCACCAAAATGTCACGAATGACAGATGATGAGGTGATGAATGAACAAAAACGAAACATTTAATTTGGTGAACTTGTGCCAAGACAAAAATACAAAGGGGTAGCTTTGCAGGCATCAAGGCGGAGTAGCACGATCGAGCGTAAGAGCGAGACTGCGTATCGCCTCACCCTCATATACATGGGTATCTGGAACAATCGGCGTGGAAGGTTCGGCGCATGTAACATTTGAACTTCGAACAAGCAAGAGGGTTCTTGAATTCACCAGAATGCCACATTTACAGAAACAACAAAAAGGTGCCTGCACGGCCAGGCATCGTACCTCGGACCTTTGCAAGGCAAACAAGCACGGCAATCACTCCGCCACAAGCGCGCCTGCTCAGACGCATGTGGCAATAGGAGCAGCCTCTGCCATTAACTGCATCTGACATGCACAGAGTGGTGGCCACCACCACGGTGCCTACTGACATGACATCACACGCAAACCATGTATGCGTGCTACTGATACTGTGTCATGTTGTCAGCCGTGCACCAGTCATCAGGTGAACTGCCACCCTGGATGGTGAGGGCCCGAACTGCCCCCAACTGCACTGTTTAGGACCTCTCGCCCACTCAGCAGGAGCAGCTGGTTGCTTTGCACATGCTGCTGGAGCGCAACATGAATGCCCTAGTTTTAGACAAGTGCAGTCAAGGTCCAAAATGGCTGGCAAGAATTGTGTAGAGAACCGTGGAAGGAAAACCTGCATCATATGGCAATAATGGGTTATTTTAGGCCAAGTTTCTTCATCCTGCTTTATTCAGTTACATCCAGAGCAGCTCGTGCTCACACCCTTTGTTGCTCGCTCAATGCATTGCTGAAGAGCTGGACTTCCACAGCATCAAGTGCATTGATGGGAACAACACTTAGCATGTCATTGGAAATCAGCTATGACAGACAGGCAGCAGTCTTGTGTTTCCCCTCCTTTTCCTTTTTTGGGTTTCGAAGTGACCGATTTCTACCAGCTTGTCCCTTTCCATTTTTTCATGTGGTCGACAGAACAGGCCTGTTTACTGCAAAGTAATTTGATCAAGCTAAATGCACATTGCTGAGGGCTGCCCGTCTCATAGGTTACGTGCTGTACTGGTATGCATGGTCTGAGCACTTCCTTAGTTAGGAAGGTGCTCGCATAAGCTAAACATCTTTCCAAAGTCTCGCATTCTTGCTATTTCCAGTACTGCATGAGAGTTGTGAGAGAAGGTTAAAGCAGTGGTATGCCTTACACTACTGCTCACCACACCACTGGGATTATGTTGTATGCAATTTCTCTAACATGCTGTTTAAAAATGTATGTATTTGAAAGCATTAGCCTCTTTCGTGTACTTTGTCTGCAGTTGTGGAGGGACAAGCAGCTGCACATGCCCAGCAGTCATCTTCACTGACCATACTCGTGCTGCACCTCATGGTGGTGCAGAATTTCCATGTACAATAAAAATGCTCTTTATGCACTATTTTGCTTCTGTCATGATTTCAGTATAGCATGGAAACAAGATTTGCAGAAGTACCTTGGTTATACCCGACAAAATTGTCATACATAGAATAAAATTTTTGGGTCAGCAAATCTCGGTGCAATTGCTTATGTTCCGACACTTGTACCGCAACTTCTGGTGTCAATGTGAATTTTGTATACAAGGAACCAGACATTTCCCAATTAACGGTGGCACGGTGGTGGAGCTCCAATCATCCAGATGCCAGCAACCACAATTAATTCACCTTTTCTTTCTCTATGCTTATAACAATACACTGTTCGAGCCGGAATGCTTACACAGTCGATGAGAAACGAGATGCCACCTGTGAGGGGGCCCTGCTTTTGTTTTCAGTCGTAATGCTCCGGAGTCTAGCTTATGCAATTCACATTTTTGCCAGGTTACCCTTGCCATAAACATTGTGTTAAAAAGCTTTTTCAGAAACAGCAACTTATCAGACATATAAAGTTCCAGTTTTAGGTGCCATACCAAAAAATCACTGACAGCACATGCTTGGTGTGGCGTTTCTTCAGCCCAGGTACCAGAGCAATAAAAAGAAATACACTTGTCATGTCTATCTTTTTCTAACATGAAACAGAATTTTCTGAAATACCAGACTTGCCTGCCATGGGCTTGGGGTAGGTCGTTTTAATGCGTGTGCAATTGCTTCAGATCAAGAAAAGTGTCCTCGTATCAAACTGCTCCATCTATAATAGGTAGTCGATAAAAGCACCCAGGGAAATTGAATGCCGCTTGTACTGTCAGCTAGGTAGATCGCTCGGTCTGCAGTCAAAAGGGACTTGCCGTGCATACTATATTGGGCAAGTCAGGAAGTATGATGCAAAATTGCAAGCAGATGCACACAAGTATATTTCAGATGTGATGAGTCAAAAGACAAAGCTCGTAACAGGCTCGACAGCTGTCAGGCTTCAAGTATGACGAGGGCGACCCTGGTAGGTAGCACATACTTGGGGTGCAGAGGCGGCCTTTAATTTTTCAACACTGCACAGCTTGTCCTCTGCTGTCAAAGATCACACAGTCCTCAGGGTCGAACTCTTGAGGAGCAAGGGGCTTGGGAAGATACTGTTATACGAGCCCGCCTTGTGCAGAAAGGCAAATGCTGTGCCCAGTACCTTTGCAACCACTGGACCTGCTTTTGAGCATCCTATTCACTGCTCCACAACAGAATCTTAAGCAATGCATTTTTGTTAAGCTTGGCCTTGGGCCAGCACAGCATCCATTGGGGTTGTGAGGAATTGGTGTGCAACCACGGTTTCAGGGGTTAGTCGCTGTCGCCTGCACACAACAGTGAGACGGTATCTGACATGAATGTTTCATAACCTTTTCAGTTGTCCAAAAGCACATCAAGACTAGATAGAGATTCTATATGCTAATGCAGCCTCTACTTGGAGCTAGTATAGTTACATAGCATCCCAAAAAGCCTGAAATGTAATAATAATAATAGCTGGAAAAAAAGTGGAGGTGTTCCGCTTGCCTTGCACAATACCCAAATTATGCCTTCAGAGCAAAGACGTGCAGCATCAATTGAGTTTATTATCTCTTTATTTTCCTTTATATACAAAGGTGGGAGATGGGGCATATAATGTCAAACGCCAAGCTGCATGGCTTGCAGCTTGACGAGGCGCTCTACCCCGTGGCAAAAAAGGAGCAGAAACGTTTCAGACAACACAAGTAAAAAACAAGATACTACACCAGTTTTAACCTGCAATCGTAAAGTGAAAACGTACACAACGCGCTGCAGCTGAACAATCTCCAGATATTGAGGCCCGAGACATTTGGATGATACACATGCAATCACGAGTAAGCTTGAATTCGTGCGACGATCTCGCACTACACTCCTCACGTTGAATGAGGCGCCTGTTTTCTACCGAGAGCTCTCGTGCAAGCGCATTGAGAAAATTTTCTATTCAGACTGTATTAGAACACAGCGTATTGAGAACTTACCGACAACACCGCTGAATTCGCATCGCTGAACTTCTTGGTCGTAGTCTTTCCGTTTTCCCTTTCCGCGCGAAGCCCCCACCTTCAGCCTCGGGTTATCGATTATCGCCTCTGTAACATCCAAAGAACGCGACACGCAGCACACCGACGCACGGTGATGTCTTCGTCGCAGCAAAATGTGCCGCCAGCGACGCAGAAGCTGAGAGCACTTGCTGCTCGGCCGTCAGCATATCGGGCCCCTCGCGACGCCGCCAAAGCTTCCACGGCAACTGTCAGCATCAACGAGTGTCGGGCAGTATTCCCCGTTTACGTCCCTCACGAACCTTGAACCGAACATATAAAAAACGTAGCGATGGTCCGCGAAAGCTCGATTTGGCTCGCCCCGTCCGCAAGCGTGAACGTCGCCATCTTCATTGACTTTGACAACTTTGGCTGCCTGACTACTACAAAGTTATCTTCATCGGCAAACTCAATCGTGACGACATTTTGACGTCACCGCTAACTTCATTATTTCACCAGCATAGCTCCAACTCCATCGGAATCCGTAGGGAAAAACTCAATCGCAACGTCACATCACGTGACCAAAAGGGCAGCCAATCAGCGACCGATTGAGTTAACTTCATCGTTGAGTTTGCGATCTAGCATAGACAGACTGAGTGCAGGAGCGAACGAGCGGCAGCCAAAAGCGCCGCTGTGGATCGTAAGCGCAACTAGTTTTCTCTGGATTTTGGGGCAGAATGCGCATTGTCGAGTCACCTCAAAGCCGGGGTCACACTGCTTACACACGTTTTTCCATCAAGGGCGCAGCCATCTTGAATGTCGTCACTTCTGGTATGCGGTAAAGCATCGTTTTGATTTCTCCACGCCGCTGGAAGCGTGTTTACGAAAAATGCGTGATTGTGACACATTCATTTTTTTCCTCACCTTAAGTTTTATCGCATATTCCAAGTTGAAATTATGCATTATCTTTTTCATTCCGCATACCAGATACGGAACCCACGTGACGGAGAATGACAGGAAACCGGAAACGTCTCAACGTCATACAAAAAAGACAGACTGCATACAGATTCGAACGCGAGTCGCCGCGAAATCGGTGCTTCGAATGCCGCATCGCAATGAGTTCAAGGAGAGAACTTAACACGCGGCATTTGAAGCACGGAGCTTGCGGTGACTCGTGTTATCAGACTGTCCTTTGTGTGATGTATGGGTAGTGTGACCCCAGCTTTAGGTTTAGACGCGACAGTTGGGAGTCTGACTGTTTAATGCTGATTGCGCGTGTGAAGTCGCTAAAAATGGAGAAAATGCTGTTCGAATTCATTGTAACGAGAACTTGTAACAAGTTGCCAATCAAAGTTTTGTTGGCTGAGTGGAAAAACGCATTACGACTCTACGAATGCAACTTACTGCTCTATGCGTGTTTCTTGAAAACCGGGCTTATGCTGCTCATACATCATACGAACAGACAGTCTGCAAACACAAGTCATTGCGATATCCGTGGTTTCCGAATGCCGTGTGCCAAGTTTCCTCCTGAACTCATTGCCATACGGCATTCGAAGGACGGATCGCGTGGTGTCACGCGTTTGAATCTGTGTGCAGATTTCCTTTTGTACCGTTGAAAAATTGGCGAGTTGGTTATGCATAGTTATAAAAAGGGAAACAACGCCAAAAGTACGTAGGACAAAGAAAAAGGAACACACAGACCGAGCGCCGAATGACAACTGGTTTATTTCTGGAAACCACGTACCGGCATAAAGACACAGACAAACATACATCGGACCATCACCTAAGGTCACGTGTCACAACTCCCCAAAAACATAATTTCTGTATCGAAAAGCGCAATCGAGGAGCACTGACGCACTCATCCTTATACCTCGAAATGTAATAGGCCTCGAATATTTCACGAGTCACCCGCTGGCGGCGCCGAACAACAAGTCGTCGCCTTATCCGAAAGAGGGAGAACCCACATCTATCTCAATGAATGGCCAAATTACTCTGAAGGTGAAGATCTCATCGAAAGCGCGTGTTCTTTGAGCCTATCATTGATACACTTTCCTGATTGGCCAGAGTGCACTCTCCCACAGGACAGCTCAATTTCGTACACCACGCCGACCGCGCACGGCACAAAACGCCTTCTGGTCCTTGTTGTATTGTCGCTAGCTTTTTATTTCTGCATTGTCATTCCCACGCATGCTGACTTTTTTATTCCGTTCGCCGACACAAGAGATAGTCGGTGCCCCGTCGTTCCTCCTCCCCCTTTTGCCTCACCCTTTCCGTATCCTCCTCCCGCTCAGAAAACGATATATTGCAGACGCCACCGAATAAAGAGTTGATACGCTGCCACCGGCTGTTCGTCTGGTTTGCTCACGCCGCACGCGGTGGCTTATGCGACGCAGCAGTGGCGACGAGTCCGGACCTCGCCCAAGCGGACAAGAAAGCCCCGAAGGCAGCCATACAGCTCAGCAGCGTGCCGAGGACAGCTATGGCCCACCAGCAGCTACCTGAATTCGACGAAGACAAAGATAAGTGGAAACCTTATCTCATTAAGGTCGAAGCCTACTTTGAGGCTAACACCGTCACAGACTCTGCCAAAAAAAGAGCGCTGCTAGTGGCGGCACTGAGCACGAAGACTGTACAAGTACTAGCAGGAAGAGTAGCCCCCGCACGCCTAATTCTTTGACTTACGAACAAGTTGTACAAGCCCTGAATGAGTACTACGACCCCAAGCGGCACGAAATAACGGAAAGTTACAAGTTCTTCAACCGTTGTCAAATGGAAGGCGAGTCTGTTCATGCATTTCTGGTTGAAATACGCCGGATAGCAGACAACTGCAACTTTGGCAGCATGTTGGACCGCATGCTCAGGGACAGAATCGTTTGCGGAGTGCGCTCAAGTACCTTACAAAAGCAACTGCTTGCAAAAAGAGGACTAACACTAGAGGAAGCCGAAGCATTAGCAGTTTCGGCGGAAACAGCCGAAAACGACGCCAAAAAATATCTTCGGAGCCAGCGGCACTACTGCAAGTGCAAGCGCGTCGTCATTCTTCAGCACAAGATAACGTGAAGCGCGATGCCCCGCGAGAGTGCGGCAGATGCGGGAGCACAAAGCATGCTGCTTTGTGCTCCCGATGAAGGAGCTAAAGCCAGAATGCGACGCATCGCCGTATGGCGTGGGAGCAGTCCTGTTTCACACCTCGGGCAACGTTCACAAGCCCATCGGGTTCCGCTCTAGGACCTTAACACAAGCAGAACGGAACTATTCTCAGCTTGAGCGAGAGGCCCTCGCACTTGTGTTTGGCGTGACAAAGTTTCGGGATTATCTCCTAGGTCGAGAGTTTACCTTGGTTACCGACCACCAGCCACTCCTGGGCCTCCTGAGAGCTGACCGCCTGACTCCGGCAATGGCCGCCGCCCGGATTCAACGCTGGGCGCTTTACCTGGGTGGTTACCGTTACAAGCTGCACTACGTGCCAGGAAAGCAGTTGCTGAACTCGGACGCCCTCAGCAGATTGCCAATGGGGTCAACGGAGCCGGAAGACGACGGTGAGCCCCCAGAGTATGTTCTGTCCTTGCAGAGCTTGGATGACGGCGTGGTGACAACGCGTGAGCTAAAGGATCTTACGGCCGCCGATTCCACCTTAGCTCGTGTCAAGCAGTACATATTGCGAGGCTGGCCTAAAAGCGCGAAGGGACTGGAGCCTTCTTTGCTGCCATTTTATGATCGCAAGCTGGAGTTGTCGGTGGCACACGAACTAGTATACTGGGGTAATCGAGTGATCATACCGGTCAAAGCCCAGTCGAGAATGCTGCAGCTCCTGCATGAAACACACCAAGGTTCCTCAGCTATGAAGTCGGTTGCCCGATCGTTGTTTTGGTGGCCAGGACTGGACCGCGATATCGAAAGACTGTCAGCTAACTGCCACAACTGTATAATAAACCTGCCCATGCCGACAGCAGCACCCCCGGTGCCTTGGCCACAGACCCTAGAGAAGTGGTCTCGGCTACACATAGATTTTGCAGGACCGCTAGCTGGGAGGATGATACTCGTAGTGGTGGACAGCCATTCAAAATGGATCGAAGCTGTACCCATGAAACATGCTACCACAGCGAGTACGATCAGCTGTCTACGCAACATTTTCAGCCATTTCGGCGTGCCACGTACAATAGTTTCTGACAACGGAACGCAGTTCACTAGCCAAGAATTTGCTACATTCGTAAAGAGAAATCACATCACTCACCTCCGCACAGCCCCTTTTCACCCTCAGTCGAACGGAGCAGCCGAAAGGGCAGTCCGAACAGTGAAAGATGGCCTTCGTAAAATGAAAGAGGGGACATTGGAAGACAACCTGTCGAGGTTGCTATTTAACTATAGGAGGACTCCTCAGCGCACGGGGAAATCGCCTTCCGAGATGCTACTGGGTTACCAGATACGTTCTCGTTTAGACGCATGTTTTCCTCAAACTGTCGCAGAGCCGCCACAAGGACGTGATGACTGGGCGGTACAGCCGGACAGCCGCGTCTATGCGCGCAATTACGGCGCCGGTGAAAAATGGACACCCGGGCGCGTCAAGACCACGACAGGAGCCCGGATGGCGACCGTGGAAACCCCTGCAGCGGTCATTCGGCGGCACACCGACCAAGTACGCCCCCGCCACGACGCAAGGCCGCAGAGTCTGCCGGACAGCCACGCTTCGAACGCTACAGAGGCCTCAGGTCGAGCACCGCCTTCCCAAGCCCCCGAAGCGGCTGTGGGGCCTCCCGCTCAGCTATCTCCCGACAGGGACCAGCGGCTAGATGACCCGACTACGTCCCCATCCTCTACCACGAAGACGGACGCAGGTGGAGCTCAACCAGCGACCCGGCAGTCGACGAGACTTCGTAAACCAGTAGATCGGTTCCACTATTAAGGGAGAGAAATTGTTGTATTGTCGCTAGCTTTTTATTTCTGCATTGTCATTCCCACGCATGCTGACTTTTTTATTCCGTTCGCCGACACAAGAGATAGTCGGTGCCCCGTCGTTCCTCCTCCCCCTTTTGCCTCACCCTTTCCGTATCCTCCTCCCGCTCAGAAAACGATATATTGCAGACGCCACCGAATAAAGGGTTGATACGCTGCCACCGGCTGTTCGTCTGGTTTGCTCACGCCGCACGCGGTGGCTTATGCGACGCAGCAGTTATGTATAGTTATGAAAAGGGAAACAGCGCCAAATGTGCGTAGGACAAAGGAAGAGGAACACACAGACCGAGCGCCGAATGACAACTGGTTTATTTCTGGAAACCACGTACCGGCATAAAGACACAGACAAACATACATCGGACCATCACCTAGGTCACGTGTCACAACCCTCCAAGAACATAATTTCCGAATCGAAAGCGCAATCGAGGGAGCACTGACGCACTCATCCTTATACCTCGAAATGTAATAGGCCTCGAATATTTCACGAGTCACCTGCTGGCGGCGCCGAGCAACAGTCGTCGCCTTATCCGAAAGAGGGGAGCACCCACATGTATCTCAATGAATGGCCAAATTACCCGAAGGTGAAGATATTATCGAAAGCGCGTGTTCTCTGAGCCTATCATTGATACACTTTCCTGATTGGCCAGAGTGCACTCTCCCAAAGGACAGCTCAATTTTGTACACCACGCCGACCGCGCACGGCGCAAACGCCTTCTTGTCCTTCTTACCGCAGCCGCGTTTTCCCTGACGATCCCTCTCAACCTTAGCACATAGACGCCCCAGTTTTGAAGGCGCAGAGAACACCACGGGGACTCCATGTCGCTGTGCTACCCTTTGAGTCTGTGCGTAACGTTATGTCTATAAGGAAGAACCACCAGTCGCGCGTTTGGTTTCTTCCTAGGCTGGGACTTGGGGCTTCAAACAGCAGAGCCTGTTGAAAAGTCTTCGACGCCCCAAGTACCAACCTAGGAAGAAACCCAACGCGTGACCGGTGGTTCTTCCTTGTATTCATAAGGTTACGCACAGACTCAAAGGGTAGCAATTGGCCTCCGACTTTCTCTGGGCCCTAATTGCGCACCGACAATAACAAATCTTTTGACGCGTCGGTTTCTTCTTTTTTTTACATTCTGGCTTGCTATTAGCTTGTGATGATTTGGGCCTTTTGTTCTGACCCCATTTCCTGGAGCATGCTGGAGACGTGAGCTCATAGCGAAGGCAGCTGCTCTCTTTACACGGGAACTGGTGCAGCCGAGGCCAGGGATGTCAATTTTAGGATGTAGAAAAATACCACACTGTATAAAACCGCCACCACAAACGATTTATCGCGCTGATGTAGAGGTCTGGAAGGCGATCCCATCGCCCTCTATTGGTTAAGAATAACGCTAACCAAGGGTGGGGTTGCCCCTTAAAGGTAATGAGACTATACAAATGCAATCATTAGTACCTGAGCAATAAGTGTACAAGCTTTAGCTTTCGATGCACCCTTACCTTTCGAGGGCGCATGGAAAACGCTTTCGAAGGCTTGTGTAAAACGTAGAGCTATTTCAGTCTTTTTCAGCGCGCACGATATGCATACGTACACCGTATTTGATATAAAATCGCGTTCCACCTTTCGTATTATTTTTGGCACAACACGAGTTGATTTAGCACTAAATCGCCGAATTTAAGACTGCCACATTTCCTAATCTCTGTGTAATAACTATTTGCAAAACCATAATTTTTGACCAGCCAGTCGTTTCACGTCGTCACTGCACTCAGTATTCCAAATTAAGTTTGAACATCTAATGCTGTGAGATGTCTTTTTAACCTTGGCAATATGTTTTCTATGTATAAGGCGTAACAATCCTTTACCAAGTGTCTAGTTTGAGTTTGACAAACTGAATATCTACAGCTTAAGATCATTTTTCGTTATGCGTTTTCTCAGTCTCACGGTTTTGGTCGAAATTAAGACACTTTAGTGACCCAAAATGAGACACCTGACCAAAAAAAATAGTTCATTGTTTTATGGTCTTTCATTTAAATTTTCGATATATTGAATTCCTCATAGAAATGTTCTTGGTATCGTTTGTCATGCCTGTTTTACTTTCGCTTTTTTTGTCCAACGTCTTTGGAAATTGTTTATGCGAGGACACCTTTTTTTCTTCTTTTTATATCCAGCACGTCTGGACTTTGTGCTGAGCTTCCTTCCAAGATTTATAATATGTCCCGTATTCTGTGTTCCTCATGTCACACGAAATAGCTTTTGAGACAGCTTCGACTAAATTCGTGTAACGCGGGGGAACTGTACTTAGCGCAAATATTGTTTTTGTGTTTGTGGTGCTGTCTTGTTCTTTCTTTCTTTTGCAGGTTACGTGTTCCCAGTGGTACGGGACTCGTAGTCTTCCAGGCCTTGGGTCTCTTCTTGAACAGCGCGGAACCTCGTCTCTTTATCTTTTTTTTTTTACGTTAATAAATGTTACACTACTGCAAACGTTTGTTTCTCCTTCAATGTACAAGACACGCTGCACGGGTTAAATTATTTTCATAGAACAGCTTCTTTTGATGATTTTGTTATACGAGATAAAACCAAACTACAATGCAGGGAAATTAAATGTTATGTAGCGTTTTTAGGTTTGTACCTCTCCGATGATAATGTTGCTGAAGGTGAGTACATCAGTATATGATGAGGAAATATTTTTACAGGAAGGAATATCGCTCCATTCTATGCTAGTCTGTTTAGGTGTGATGAATCTTCAACAAAAACAAATTATGAGCAGTTCAGATGGAATGGTAAGTATGCGGGCTTAGTTTGCCAGCCCCTCGCACAACCTAAGAGACGAGAAAAACAGTGAAAAAAAGTACAAACAAATAAAGTACGTGAAAATGGAAGCGAAGTATCGGTCCAAGGTAAGAACACGAACTGAACGACGCATTTTCACATATTCCGAGTAGATAAAAAAAGGTGCAAAAATATAACCCGCAGGTTCTAACTTCTTCTCAAGGTAGGCATTTTATGAGAGGGTATACTTAAATTAGTCATTACGCGCGATTAAATAAGACACCCGAATAAAATGTTTTTGAAAACCACTCTGTGTGATTTTCGGTCCTCAATGAGACGTTTGTCTCCCTGATCTCTCTACAAGCACGAGGGATGACTTGAACGCACAGGACAAATCTCGCAGAGATAAACCAGATCATTTGCACGCAGTGATTTTTTATCGGTTTACGATTGCTTGTCAAGACAAAAGATCCTCCCTCACCCTGGGGAGAAGGAAAAAGGCAACGCTGGACAGCGTAGAAAAGGGGAGAGGAGAAAGGGGGAGGGGGATAGCTCTTAAACCCTAAATTCGTCGTTCGGCGAAAACAATTTTCCTACGGGTCATTTAGGAGAAGCCAGCTTCCCGAGCAGACCGGAGCTTAACCCTAAATGCAACGTTCAGCGGAAAATATTTTCCCACGGTGGTTTTTGAGAGAAGCCAGCTTCCAGAGCAGACTGGAGCTTAACCCTAAATGCAACGTTTGGCGGAAAAATATTTTCCCACGGTGGTTTTTAGGAGAAGCCAGCTTCCAGAGCAGACTGGAGCTTAACCCTAAATGCAACGTTCAGCGGAAAAATATTTTCCCACGGTGGTTTTTGGGAGAAGCCAGCTTCCAGAGCAGGACTGGAGCTTAACCCTAAATGCAACGTTCGAGCGGAAAAATATTTTCCCACGGTGGTTTTTAGGAGAAGCCAGCTTCCAGAGCAGACTGGAGCTTAACCCTAAATGCAACGTTCAGCGAAAAATATTTTCCCACGGTGGTTTTTAGGAGAAGCCAGCTTCCAGAGCAGACCGGAGCTTAACCCTAAATGCAACGTTCAGCGAAAAATATTTTCCCACGGTGGTTTTTAGGAGAAGCCAGCTTCCAGAGCAGACTGGAGCTTAACCCTAAATGCAACGTTCGGCGGAAAAATATTTTCCCACGGTGGTTTTTGGGAGAAGCCAGCTTCCAGAGCAGACTGGAGCTTAACCCTAAATGCAACGTTCAGCGGAAAATATTTTCCCACGGTGGTTTTTGGGAGAAGCCAGCTTCCAGAGCAGACTGGAGCTTAACCCTAAATGCAACGTTCAGCGGAAAATATTTTCCCACGGTGGTTTTTAGGAGAAGCCAGCTTCCAGAGCAGACTGGAGCTTAACCCTAAATGCAACGTTCAGCGGAAAAATATTTTCCCACGGTGGTTTTTGGGAGAAGCCAGCTTCCAGAGCAGACTGGAGCTTAACCCTAAATGCAACGTTCGGCGAAAAATATTTTCCCACGGTGGTTTTTAGGAGAAGCCAGCTTCCAGAGCAGACTGGAGCTTAACCCTAAATGCAACGTTCGGCGGAAAAATATTTTCCCACGGTGGTTTTTAGGAGAAGCCAGCTTCCAGAGCAGACCGGAGCTTAACCCTAAATGCAACGTTCAGCGGAAAAATATTTTCCCACGGTGGTTTTTGGGAGAAGCCAGCTTCCAGAGCAGACTGGAGCTTAACCCTAAATGCAACGTTCAGCGGAAAAATATTTTCCCACGGTGGTTTTTGGGAGAAGCCAGCTTCCAGAGCAGACTGGAGCTTAACCCTAAATGCAACGTTCAGCGAAAAATATTTTCCCACGGTGGTTTTTGGGAGAAGCCAGCTTCCAGAGCAGACTGGAGCTTAACCCTAAATGCAACGTTCAGCGGAAAAATATTTTCCCACGGTGGTTTTTGGGAGAAGCCAGCTTCCAGAGCAGACTGGAGCTTAACCCTAAATGCAACGTTTTTTTTTTTTTTTCTTTATTGAACTCAACATTGCAGCACAAAATGCTATGTCATTACAAGGGGCTCACGCCCAGCGACTTGTGGGCGAACTAAAATTCTCTCATGTTCCTAATTTCACTGAACAAGTGTGCCCACTCAGGCGTAGTTTCTGGTGTTCTGCAATACACCGTTTGAACCTCGTTTACAATATCGATGAAATGCTTCTGGACAGACTTAATTTTTGGGTTTGCATGCCGAAATTCCATCCTTGTTTTCCAAATACTAAACAGGCCGAGTATCATAAAAAGGTCGTAGGGCACAGTGTCACTTTCTTCAACAGGTAAATACCTAATGGTCTCCGGGGACAACATAAAATCTTTTTCAGGGTCCTTTGAAGGATGTCCCAAAAAAACACAGCATCCCAACAGTATATAAAAACGTGTTCGATGGTTTCTGGTGTCTTACACAGGAGACAGTCCACCGACCAAGGAACAAAGATCCCCTTATCTCTTAGCCATGGCTTGACTGGCAATGTCTCGCTGTGCAATTTAAAGAAAAAGGACTTAACCACTGGTGGAACACACATCCTTTTCACACGCCGGAGCACATCTTGACCCGGGCATTGGCTGTACAACGATCGATACAGTGGCGCAGGGAAAAGGAGCTCAATCAGGTCACGACTGAGCTTCTTTTTAGTGACACTACCCAGGTAGTCCATCGAAAAACGCGCTCGCAAAAACAATACAGCCTCTTTCACTTCTTTTAAATAACCAGAAAAACAAGGGGTTCAGTACATTCACTAGTCACCAACACTGCCGGCAAAGAGTTCGCCAGTCTCACCTGGATAATTGCACGTAGGAAAGGATGATTCTGGTCGCGTAGGAAAAAGAAGCGCGAAACAATCTTACGGATGAAAAGATGCGAGAGGCCAAGGCCTCCCGACTTGACGCTCCGAAAAAGGTTATCTCTTCTCATCCTCTCCCACCCGGACTTCCAGATGAGAGTGGCGAACACCCTATGGAACTTTTGGATACTCATTCGCGTACATGCCAAAACTTGCATAATGTACCAGATCTTTGCAATCAAAAAAATATTACACACTGTGGCGCGTGCAAAAATTGACAAGTTCCGACTGACCCAAGTGTCCGCCTTCGTCTTTAAATCTTTTGCGAGCTCCGTCCAGTACGGCGTGCTAACTTTGTAATGTTCCAAGGGCACCCCAAGATACGTACATGGCGTCTCTTCCCAATTAAAGCCTGCAAAGTAATGCGGTTTTAAATCCCACCTCCCGTGCCACACCCCACAACATTTCCCCCAGTTCACTGCCGCTCCTGTGGCGTTACAATATTCTTTCGTGAGCACGACAGTTTCCATGACGCTTTCTTCGTCTTTACAAAAAATAGCCACATCGTCAGCGTAAGCGGACACTTTAACTTCAACACTATTGAAAAGAAATCCCCGGATATTCTTGCTAGCTATCACGCTCACACAGAAGGGTTCAAGGTACAGAGCAAATAGTAAAGGTGAAAGAGGACATCCCTGCCTGACTGACGAAAGCACTGCAATTTTCTTAGAGACATTATTATTTAACACAAGCCTGGTGGTACAACCTTTGTACGCCATATCCACGCCCTTTAGGACAACTTTGCCTACATTAACATGCAATAAAATACTCTTTAGAACATCATGCCTAACTCTATCAAACGCTTTCTCCAAATCTAATTGTATCATTGCCACTTTATCCCTCCCAACAGCCTCAAAAATGCTTCTCGCTATATGGATATTAGTTTGAATGGACCTTCCTTTAATACCGCATGTCTGATGATCCCCGATGAGGTCCCGAATGACACACTGGAGCCTACGCGTAATGATCTTAGTGAAAATCTTGTAGTCTATGTTACATAATGTAATCGGTCTATATCCCGTCACGCTGAGCCTCTTGGACAAGTCCTCCGACTTCGGTATCAGTATGGTGTGGGCCTCCACAAAGGAACGCGGTAGACAGTGGTTTTCGAATGACTCATTAAATACCGCCAACAGTACGGGACTAAGGCCATCTTTAAAGGTTTGGTAAAATTCTGCACAAAGCCCATCAGGCCCCGGGGTTTTCTGTCTCGCCAGCGAATCTATTGCTCGTTCAACCTCTCCTAGCGTGATTTCTCCCTCGAGCCACGTTGTAACCTCCTCATCCAACTTGGGCATAAGTGACAAAAAATCTTTAAATTTACGAAATCCTACGGGAGTCGGTTTTTCCCCAAAAAGTTTTCCAAAGTACTCAACAAAAGCTTCTTCTATAACTTCTTTATCGCTGCTAATTTTCCCTTTATATTCTATTTCTCTTATTTCTCGATTCAGGGCATACTTCTTTTCCTCAGCCAGAGCTCGCTTAGTCGGCTGTTCTCCCAACAGAAATTTCTCCGCGCGTGCTCGCACGACTGCCCCTTTATACTTTTCATTGTATATTTTATCTAACTCCATCTTAATGTGCCGAATGTCGTCACCACAAGTTCCAGGGCGCTCACACTCTACTCGACACAATGCGTTAAAGTCTTGCTTCAACTGCCTTTCGCGAGCTCGCGCTTGGAAAGTAATGTTACTGGCCCTTTCTACCGCGGCCAGCTTAACTTCCTCTTTGAATCCTTCCCAGGCCTCCCTGATACAAGTCTCTTTTTCGGCCACACCCCGCAACAGCTCAGTGACAGTGGTTGCGAAAAGTTTATCATTCAAAAGTGATCGGTTTAATTTCCAAAGCTGCCAGTTAAAACGAGAGGCTGCGCTTTCTTTCCTACCAATTTTAACGCTTACCAGACAGTGGTCAGTAAAAAAAATGGGCTGGACACGGTAGCCATGCACAGTGCGCAGTACGTCAACTGTAACATAAATACGATCTAAACGGGCGTGTGCCGTGTTTTGAAAATGCGTGTACCTAACGCCACTTCTTATGGTGCATAAGGCGCCGACGTCCTCGAGCCCACACACATCCACAGTTTCTTTCAAAAGTCTCGAACTGCTGTCAACACTCGTGGTCGCTCCAGTACTATCCCGCTCGTCACAGACACAATTAAAATCACCCATGCACACGACCACTTTGTCACATTCCAGATAATTACGTAGAAACTGAAAAAAGACTTCTTTATCCCTCGCGTTATTGGGCGCATAGATACATATCACTCGCCACTGGACATCTGACAGCGTGAAATCACAAGAAATGAACCGCCCGCACTCATCGATAACAACTTGCAGGTTTTCATAGTTCACGGACTTCCTTAAAAAAGAAAACAGCCCCCCGACCGACCCACAGCATGACTAGCGGCAACTTCATATCGCCGGAGATAAGGCCTCAGCGCTCGCTCAATGTTCTCTTCTGTCTGCAATTTAGTTTCCTGTACCGCCAGAAAGTCCGGCTGCTCGTCCTCTACCAGACGCTGCAGTTGGTACTGCTTCCTCGACGAGGCCAACCCTCGGACGTTTAAAGTGGCGAAACTAAGAGGCATTGAGGTGCTAAAACAGAGAGAAGGCGAGGCTACGATCCAAAAAGCCGCTTAAGTCATACAAATAAACACTTACAAAAAAAGCAACACTCTTACTTGTACTAGGCCGCCTAAGCAATATTACTCAGGCGCGGTACAGTTCCTTCATTGTGGAGCCTTCGGCACGTGGCCCTCCGGTGGTCCTTGAGGGGCGGCGTGGCGTCGGCCCCTCTTGGCAGTCACCGTCTGCCACCTCTGGAGCACCCTCTCCTGCAGGTTCCCCGGTTGACCGGGCTCCTGGGTTGGTGTCGGTTCCAGGGGACGCTTGGCAGAGCCGCTCACGGCGTCCATCTCGCCGTCCTTCTGGTCGTTCTCCCCTTCAACGGCAGCCAGGGTCGACTCCCGGCGGGCGTAGTCGCGTTCGCGCTCGTCCCCTGGAGGGCCGAAACGCGCGCGACGTCGTCGCCCACCGGTTTCGGGGTGTCCGTGTTATCTGCGGGGAGCTCCGCCGTGGTGGACGTCTCGGGTGGTGGGACGACCACGATGGTCTCGGCCCGTCCTTGAGGTTGGCTGCCCTCCGAGTTTCCGCCTGCCGCGTCCTCAGCTTCATCCTGGTCCATGAGGAGCTCCGAGGCGTCATCCTCAGGGCCGCCGTTAGCCACGTCTGCATAGGTTTTCTTGCAGTCGTCGCGTAGGTGTCCGAAACGCCGGCAGCTCTCGCAGCGCGGCACTCGGCACTCCCTACGAATGTGGCCGGTTCGACGGCACCTGAGGCAGAGCGGAGCTCTACCCGGGGCCAGCACCAAGGCCGTGCAGCCTGGGAGCCGTAGTTGGTGCGGCAGCTTCTCGAGCGTGACGCCTTCCTTTAGGGTCAGCCTCACGACTCGAGTGGTCGACTGCACACCTTCGAAGCCTCCGACACGCCAGGTCTCTCGGGCGACGTCCTCAACCTTGCCATACGGCTCCAGGGCCTTCTTCACGGTTTCGTCCGGAAGGTGAAAAGGGATCCAATGAAGCTTCAGCCTCACCTCGGCCTTCTCCGGGTCGATGACGACGCAGCGTCTCCCTTTAGCCTCGAAGGACGCGGCGTCCACCAGCTTCTTCTTGGCCAACGGTGTTTTCAGTGTCACCATCCACACGTGGTTCATCTGAAATGAACCACATGCGGCGATTTCGCCTTAAAAAGATTGACACAAGGGAGCGATGGCCTGGCCGGCGATAAGGCAACACGGGGCGCTTCGATAGCGTAAGCACGCTGGGGTCGCGATTGCCGGATTAGTCCACTCTTGGATGCACGAGGGACGTCGACACACCGGAGCCGTTCCTGCAAGCGCGCTTTCGATACAACACAGCGTGACTGCGCACATCTGGGGCCCTAAGCTGGACGCTTGGCGAAAGCGACGGCGAGAAATCTGGCGGCCGCGATTGGCCAACGCCGCACTTGACCTTGGCGGCGGCATATCATAGCCGCCGAATTTCTCGCCGACTTTTCCGCCAAGTGTCCAGATTAGGTCCCCTGTTCTGTTTTTGCTCGCTCGGATTGTGTCGCGATTTGAAAGATTCGCGTTGTTATAAGGAAAATGCTCCCGTCTTCCACGCACAAATTTGAAAAGGCAAATAAAATAAATATCACTGCGAAGACTTTGTTTATTACAACGAAAAAAAGCGTCGTCTCACGCGTGACTCGTCACCCTCGAAAGCAGGCCGCACGTAAAAAGAGAAGAAGAAATTGCTACAAACGATAATTATCTCTCTCTCGAAGCACCCCTGCGATTCAAAAGTGGGAACGTTCCGACCACTCTCGTTCCCCGTGTTAGAGCGAAATATAGCGCCGCGTGTGGCGGTTTCACCGCACCGGCCACGAATCACTTGTGTCAATCTTTTTTACGGCCGACTGTACTCCCGCTTTCTCGAGTCTAGCTTTAAAATCTTCGATGCGATAAGGCCGCGCCGTTATGTCGGCGTGCCATGAATCAGCAGGAGTACAGAATTTAGGGCGTGAACGCCCTTGGGCAGGGGAGACAGTACGATCCTGTATCCTTGGGAGCTTAACTCAGCAGAAATCCCACGGCTATCAGCGGCCGTTACCGCTCCGACGGAGCTCATCGTGATACGTCTTGATAGCTCGGAAGCTATGCGACGAATCAACCCTAAATGCAACGTTCGGAGAAAAAATGTTTCCCACGGTGGATTTTAGGAGAAAGCAACTTCCAGAGCAGACTGGTGCTTTCGTGGACAATAGCGCCACCCGAAGACTTCCATACGAAAGGGCAATATTAAATCCGCTTTAGATTCCGTGATTAATTAATCATCCGAATAAAGTATTCCACGTAAGCGTTAATCTTTATTGCGTCTTTTTTTAAATTGAGGCGACAGTTTCCATGTTCTGAATCCATCTGCCAAAACCAGGGTTAATTTGAGTGTTCGCGGCAGATCAGGACCTCAAGGAAGCTGTGCTGTCCAGACGCAAGGTTACTGCCAGTGTGACAAATAATTTTGTAACATTCTATTGTTCCATTAAATAAAAATTTCTGACGTCAGCCTAAACTAATAATGTCATTCGTTATGCCCTTAATTGGCAAAAACGTACTCTACGGTCACGGTGAGATAGCAAGGGCTTTCGACAAACCTCCAAAGTGATCCTATAAAGGCCACGTCCCTCGCTCTAACGCTCTAGTTTCAGCTGTTTGTAAAGTCAGGCTGAAACGGAATCAAGCTCACGAAGATAATGGATACTTATGGTAAGATAACTGCGGGATTCCTGTCCTTTGCCTATCTTGCCTCCTGGATTCGATTTCATCACGATAGACCAGCGGCAATCCACCAGATGTTTATTAGAAGCCCTCTCAAAACTGTGAAGTGCTCGTTTATTCGGAAAAGCCGGTCCAAGAAGACTATTGCAGAAAGCTCTTAAACACGTGCAGTGGACAGTCCCGACAGGCAGAGCCGCGAACCGCGGGCAGTACCCAGGTAGCACCTGGAAAACAGCAGAAAACCAAGACAGTACCAATGCAAACAGCTGCATGGAAGGATGTTCAATGGTGAATTGTAATTTTCGGGCCTCTGCACAGTTTGCACACAAGAGTTTTAGAGCGCAGCTCTTAGGCGCCCGTTTCCGGCTTGAGCGGCGTCGGTGTCGGCGTCGCGGTCGCCGTTGCCGTCGGCGTAACCATAACGCGTCGGCGTAACGCATCGGCGTGACGTTCGGCGTCGCCGTAACCGTAACGCGTCGGCGTAACGCATCGCGTTGCGCATCGCCATAACCGTAACGCGTCGGCGTAACGGATCGGCGTGACGCGTCGGCGTAACGCATCGGCGTGACGCGTCGGCGTCGCCGTAACTAGCAACGCGTCGGCGTAACGCATCGGCGTGACTCGTCGGCGTCGCCGTCGGCGTTACTGCGCGGTGCAGTATGGGAAACGTCCCATAATGCACCGCGCGGGATGGAGGAAGAGGAGGAGGAGGGGGAGAAGGAGTGGGAGAGGGAGAAGGATGGAAAAGGAGAAGAGGGGGAAGAGGCGAGGAGCACGGGATGAGTAGATGAGGAGGGAGGAGACGAGGAGAACGGGAGGAATAGATGAGGAGGGAGGAGAGGGTACGGGTGAGGAGGAGGGCATACCCTCCCCTCATACTCCCCCCTCTCTCATCCTCAAGAGCTGCACTCTAATTTGGCTTTACAGGGGATTGTAAACGTCTTTCATTTTTTTTGTATTTACCATTTTCATTGTTACTACTCAATTTGGCATGTACTCGTAATGTTCTTGTTATGTAGAGTGCAGGTCTTGAAATACGGTTACAATGTATATTTTCATAAGTCATAAAAGCTTAAAGACGCTTTTGTAAACCTTTTAAAAATGGCGTTTTGCGATTTCTTTTTCTTTTGTTTTTATAGGAGGTTTTGTACTAATTATTTTTGTTGTCGGTTGCACTAAGTAGTTTAAAAAGAGCGAGTTAGCTTATTTTACCATGACCCAGGCTTGCACGAAAACATGTTTTTGTTTTGCATATGCGTTGCATCCATAACATAAAAACAACAAGCTCAATTAAAACTAACACCGTATTTATAAAAAAAGACATCAAGCAATATAAACTGTGGAAATTTCATACAGTTATCGTAAATAATAAAAACCTTTTACTCTTGGCTTATGTCCCCCTAAAACGAAGTGCAAAACAGCCCCATTTTTTCGTTGCTACAATTGGCTTGCTGTTATGTGTGCATGGCATTTGTGCATGGCAGCGAACCCAACTTAAACGCGCAAAAATGAGGCTGTTTTGTTAGTGGTCACAGGGAAGCCAACGTAAACGCGAAAAATCAATGCTACTGTTCTGTACTTATTACTTTCATCCGCGAATATCACGCGGAGAAAACTTGGCGAGCAGTGTGAAGAAGAGCTGCCCTTCTGGTAAAAGAATTCGTTATCGCATTCTGTCCCTTTCAGGTTTTGGCGCAAGCCTCTTCATCCCAGCCTCGTGTTACCCTTACGGCCCGTTTTCATTTTCTCGTAGTCCTTTCGAAGTTTAATTTCACGCCTTCGTAACTGCGATTTCCGAACAAGTCTAGCAAATTTCATAAACGAAACATTCTGCCATCTTTGCCGTTGAAAATCGATCCACGTGGCTGTGGCACTGACACCGTCTTGGTTCTCTGCTGCTTTCCAGGTGCTACGTACCGTGGTACTCTGCCTCACCGCCTGTCCGGAGAAAGGGGCCCAGTCATGATGGAGACATCTTTATTCTTCGAGCCCGGTGTTCGGTGGCTTGCGCCGCCATGGCTGCACTGTCCTGTCCCCGTCACGCGCCTCGCGCCCCGTGCTTTTGGCCCGGCGCTCGTTTCTCGCGCGCCGTCCGCTTCGTCGCCGAAGTCCTGTCCAAAATCCCCACATCTTCCCCCTTTCTGGATTGCTCATATATCACAAAATCAGCAGGCAGTTCATTACTCCAGACGTTTGCACCAACCCTACTTCGCGGGGCAGATCACCTCACAAAAATGATTAACTTCATGTAGCCAATAACTGGGCCCACATCTTAAAATTAAGAAAAAGTGAGAATAACAAAGTATCTGTCTGCTTTCCCACCGGTCTCTCCCCTCAACCGAGCATCGTCAGTAGCGCCGCTTAACTTAAAAAGTCTTCCAGCTGACACCCCGACTAGCTCGGGTGAAGAGAGAGAACGTACATCAAAGCAGTCACTTTCGCTTTCAAAAAAACACTGATATAAAATTAAGGGAAAAAGTGAAAATAACAAACAATATGCCTGTTCAGTGTTTTCTGATCGGTCCCCTCTCCCCCAACCGAGCATCATCACTAGCGCCGCTTAACTTTGAAAGTCTTCCAGCTTGCGCCATCGACTAGCTCGGGTGGCGAGAGAGAAAACGAGCATAAGAGCAGGCACATTGGCGTTAAAATAAATTAAACACCAATGACAAGGCTTTCATTCTAGACTATCCACAGTGACGAAGTCCTTGGCCGGTGCGCTGCAAACTGGACAGCAGGCAGGAGCAAGGCGGGACCACGGCACAGCGAATGTTAGAGCCAACAGGCTGATGCAGCACATTATGTTGTCCTCCTGGTTTTTGGCTCTGTCACTTTTCGGCGCCTTCGATCTCCTCGGTGTTGCCCTTGAGCGGGTTGACGGCAGGATGGCAGTCTGGTTCTCCAATGGGGTCTGGACCCGCATGGTGGACATGGTCTCCGTTACATGTCACGAGTTTTGACGTCTCTCGACGAAAATAACAGGATATGCAGGAGCAGGTTGCAGAAGTTCGCGCCTTGAAGGGTTTCCTTGATCGCCTGGTTCTTGGTGAGCTTGCGCGTTCCCCTGCCATCGACGATGTGCATGGGCACATCTTATCGTGACGCTGCTCGACTCGGCCCCGGACAAGCGGCAAGCCCCACGTTGGTGCGCCATTTGTGGTATTCTCGCTCACCGCCTGTCCGGAGAAAGGGGCCCAGTCATGATGGAGACATCTTTATTCTTCGAGCCCGGTGTTCGGTGGCTTGCGCCGCCATGGCTGCACTGTCCTGTCCCCGTCACGCGCCTCGCGCCCCGTGCTTTTGGCCCGGCGCTCGTTTCTCGCGCGCCGTCCGCTTCGTCGCCGAAGTCCTGCGGTCCAAAATCCCCACAGTACACACCGTGCACACTGCTTAGCGCGAACACGGCATCGGCGCATTTACGCGCTCTTACTTCTAAATAGTACTAGCGAGCACAAGATTTTATCGCTTACAATATAGGAACTGAATCGAGCTCTTTCCGTAGCATTAATAACTTGATGACATCCCTGTTTCAAAGAGAAAGCAAGGGGAAAAACCGGCGATCGCTTGTTCGCGCTAACAGTGTCACGCCCCTGTACCTCAGTACTTACTGTGGTTCGCGACTTCTCCGGTCGGGTCTGTCCACTGCATGGCTTTGGCTGTCCCTACTTGGTCGAGACAACGGCGTAGGCCGCTTCGATCAACTGTTTAACTACTTTCTGCAAAAGTCTTCTTGAAGCGGCTTGTCCCAATAAGCGAGCACGTCACATTTCTGAGAGGGCTCCTAACAAACGTCTGGTGAATTACCCTGGTCTGTCCTGATGGAATCAAATCCAGAAGGCAAGAATCGGCAAACGACGGGGATCCCGCAGTTCGATGTCCGTAAGTATCCCTTTGCTCGTGATCTTGACTCTTTTCAGCCTGACTTACCGAATGACCGAAACTACAGTGTTGGAGCGATGAACGTGACGTCTAGAGTGATGCTCCTTGGAGGTTTGTCTGAAGTCCTTGCTATCTCACAGCTGCCATAGATTACATCGCTAGTGAAGTAATGCCATAACAGATAGCATTATTGATTTCGGCTGGCGTGAGAAATTTGGATATAAATGAAACAGTGAATGTTACAGAATCATTAGCCACACTGGCAGTAACCTTGCGCGCGGAGAGCACAGCTGCCCTGAGGTCCTAATCTGCCCCACTCACTCAAATTAACCCCGGTTTTGGTAGAAGGAGTAAGGACTTGGAAATTGACGCCTTAATTTAAGAAAAGGACGCAATAAATATCAACGGTTGCCCAACATACTTTATTCGGATGATTAATTAATCACGACAATTAAAGCTGATTTAATATTGCCCTTCCATAGGACGTCTTCGGGTGGCGCTTAGTTCTCACGAAAGCTCCGAGTCTGCTCTGGAAGTTGTTTCTCCTAAAATCCACTTTGGGAAATTTTTCTCGCCGAACGTTGCATTTAGGGTTCATTTCCAGTCTGCCCTGGAAGCTGGCTTCTCCTAAAAACCACCGTGGGAAACATTTTCTCGCCGAACGTTGCATTTGAGGGTTAAGGTCCAGTCTGCTCCTGGAAGCTGGCTTCTCCTAAAAACCACCAGTGGGAAAATGTTTCTCGCCGAACGTTGCGTTTACGGTTAAGGTCGAGTCTGCTCTGGAAGCTGGCTTCTTCTAAAAACCACCGTGGGAAAAATTTCTCGCCGAACGTTGCATTTAGGGTGATTAGTCGTTTGGCTTTCGAAGCGAACAGACGTGTCACTATGAGCTCCGTCGGAGCGGTATCAACGGCTGCTGATAGCCGTGGCGACAAGGACGAACGATGCAACGAGGATTATCGGATTGTCATGCCCCCGATACCGACAGGCGAGTACCTACTGAACTCCGTTTTCCTACATGCCGACATCGGAGCGAGACCATACAGGATTGAAGACTTCCAGGCCGGGTTAGAAAGCGCAGGAGTGCTCAAGGAGATAGCCGCGTGCGGGTCATTCCAGATGAACCACGTGTGGCTCGTGACGCTCAAGTCTGCGGCTGCCAAAGAGAAGTTAGCAGCCGTTAAAGCTTTCGAGGTGAAAGGCAGGCGGTGCGTCATCATTGACCCGGACAGGGCAGAGGTGCGACTCAAGCTGCACTGGATCCCGTTTTACATGCCGGACGACTGCGTGAAAAAAGCTCTGGAGCCCTACGGCAAAGTCGAGGGAGTCTCCAGAGAAACCTGGCACGTGGGTGGATTCGAGGGAGTCCAGTCGACCACGAGGACTGTGAGGCTAACCCTGAAGGAGAACGTCACCGTCGAGCGCTTGCCTCATCAGCTCCGCCTCTCTGGCTGCTCGGCGCTGGTTCTAGCACCAGGACGAGCGCCACTCTGCCTTCGCTGCCGCAAGACCGGGCACATTCGGAAGGAATGTCGCGCGCCTCGCTGTGAGGGCTGCCGACGCTACGGGCACACCCGAAGCGAATGTGCGAAGACGTACGCTGACGCGGCCCACGCGGCCCACGCGAAGGTGGACGACGACCTGGCGGAGCACATCATGGACCAGGACGAGGCGGAAGCGGCGGCGGGAGAGGCCAGCAGGACCGACGTCGACCTCGAGCCTCGTGGTCAAGCTGGAACAGCAGCGAGCACCTCAGCCCAACCCCAGGAGCCTCCGTCGGAAACGCAGGCCCCGGTGGTCGTCGCTCCGACGCAAGAAGCGGAGGGCAGCGAGCCTACTCGTCCCCCGCCACCCCAGAAACCCGAAGGCAAGGATGACGACCTGCACCGGGTGTCATTTGACTTTGCCAAGTGCGCGGACTCCGAGAAAGGCAACGTAGCCATGGAAGTCGTGGCCAGCACCGTCAAGCGACCCCTTCCGCCTGCGGACGCACAGGATGGCGACCATCCAATGGGGCTTCAGGAGAAGGTTCAGGACAGGTGGAAGCTGGTCATGGCCAAGAGGGGCAAGCACCACGGAAGACCTCCGGCCCTGGCCGGAGACAAGCCCCGACAGGACCCGCAGTGAAGCCTCCGGCAAGGAGAGCTCCTGCTTTGTGAGTGAGGTTTTTTTGTTTTGTTTTTTCTCGTCAGACGGACATCACCGCTGCACGATCTTGCCTTTCTTTGTAATTTTCGCTAGATGGCCCTCAGTTTTGCAACCCTCAATGTTCGAGGGTTAAACTCGAGGAAGAAGCGATATCAGCTGCAGCGCTTGTTATCTGACGCGAAGCCGGATTTTTTTGCTGTGCAGGAGACAAAAATGGAAAGTGATAACGACATTGCTGTCGCGATAAAGCCCTTTCTTTATCATTATGAAGTGTGCGTTAGCCACGCGGTAGGTTTTTCGGCGGGATGTTTTCGTTTCTTGAAAAAGTCTGTTAATCTTTCTGATCTGCATGTGACTGTAGATGAACGGGGTCGTTTTATTTCGTGTGATTTTATTTTGGCAAATGTTCAGTGGCGGGTTATTTGCGTCTATGCCCCGAATAATGCAGCGGACAGAGAACAGTTTTTCCAGTTTCTAACCAGTTACGTTGAGTGTGACAGATCAGTTGTACTGATGGGGGATTTCAACTGCGTTTGCGATGAAAGCGACAAGTCCTCTCACACTAGAATAAGTGACAATAGCGTGAACCTTTTGAAAGATATGATAGTCTCTTGTGGCCTAGACGACGTGGGCACCTCGTGCGCCCCACCGCACTGCTTGAAGTACACCCATTTCCAAGCTTCCTCCCATGCCCGTCTCGACCGCATTTATTTATCCTCCGATATGTTACAGCAAGCGCATGAATATGACGTCCAACCCATTTTTTTCACTGACCACTGCCTCGTAACCGTTAAAATAGGAAAAAGGAAAGCGCAGCCTCAAAGTTTCAGTGGCACCTCTGGAAAATGAACAGAACTCTACTAAAGGATGAACAGTTTATTGACACTGTTACCAAACTGTTGCAGCATATGAGCGAACGGGAGGGGTAGTTAAACGAGGCGTGGGAGCTATTTAAAGAGGAAGTTAAATTAGCAGCGATCGAAAGGTCTAGCAACATTCAGTTCCAACGCAGAGAGCGTGAAAAACATCTAAAACGTAACCTAGATGCACTTTACAGATTAGAAAACCAAAACCCTGGAACAAGCATGGGTGATATTCGGAACATTAAAGCAGAACTGGACAAATTATACCTGGAGAAGTACAGAGGAGCTGTCATACGCTCACGGTCTGAGAAATATCTTTTGGGAGAACAACCCACCAAGCGGGCCTTGTCCGACGAAAAGAGATACGCTTTGGCGAAGGAGATTCGTGAAATAGACTTCAACGGAACAACCAGTAGTGACCAAAAAACAATTCAGCAATGCTTCGTCAATTATTACTCTAAGCTTTTTGGCGAAAAGCCGACTCCCAAAGGTTTCGCAGAACTCGATAATTATCTTACGCTCATGCCTCAGCTAAGCGAGGACGAGAGAACATGGCTGGAAGGGGACATCACCATAGGAGAGATTGAAAAAGCTATAGATTCGCTGGCACGACAGAAGACACCGGGGCCGGATGGTTTCTGCGCAGAATTTTATCAAACCTTTAAAACATCTGTCAGCCCTTTGCTACTTTCAATATTTCAAGAAGCATACACAAAACACAGATTACCTCGCTCATTTGCAGAAGCTCACACCATCCTTATACCGAAATCAGATGACATGGTCAGAAGACGCAGTGTAACAGGCTACCGGCCTATCTCTCTGTGTAACACAGATTATAAGATTTTTACCAAAGTACTCACGCGCCGTCTACAGGTTGTTATCCGCAACCTTGTCGGCGACCACCAAACTTGTGGTATGCAAGGGAGGTCCATACAAACCAACATACACGTCGCAAGGAGTATTCTGGAAACAGTAGGGAGAGACCGCGTAGCTATGATTCAGTTGGATTTTGAAAAAGCCTTTGATAAAGTGCGCCATGACGTTCTTACGCGGATTTTATCTCACGTAAATGTCGGGGAAATTATTTTGAGGGGTGTGACAATGGCTTATAACAACTGTGGGACGAGGCTGATAATAAATAATTGTTTATCAGAACGCATAGGAGTACAAACATCAGTGCGGCAGGGCTGTCCTTTGTCGCCGTTACTCTTTTCGCTCTACCTAGAACCTTTCTGCTTGAAAGTTGCAGCTTGCAGAGGCATCCGAGGCTTCACCCTAAACGCGGTCGAAGTCAAGGTGTCAGCGTATGCTGATGATGTTGCGATTTTTTGCTGCGACAAAGAAAGCATAATGGAAACCGCGCGGATAACAAGAGAGTTCTGTGATGTCACTGGGGCCGCAGTTAATTGGGGAAAGTGTGGCGGGCTCTGGCACGGGAATTGGGTCTCAAAACCTCAGTCTTTTGCAGGCATAAGTTGGACGGACACCCCGACCACCTATCTAGGGGTGCCGTTACAACACTACAAAAATAGCACGCCATATTGGGCCGAAGTTCTAGGGGATTTAAAATCAAAGGCAACCTCGTGGGCAAACCGTGATATATCGATATTTACCCGTGCCACAGTGTGCAACATTTTTCTCGTCGCAAAACTTTGGTACGTGTTGCAGGTGCTGGCATGCAAGCGTACGAGCATACAAAAGTTCCACCGAATATTCGCCACTTTTATCTGGAATTCCAGCTGGGAGAGGACGCGGCGGGATAACCTTTTCCGCCGCGTCAAGGCCGGTGGACTTGGACTCACACACTTGTTTGTGAGACAATTGGTCTCACGTTTCGCTTTTCTTCGAGACCAGACCCATCCTTTCTTGCGAACTGTTATCCAGATAAAACTGGCGAACGCACTGCCCTCTATGTTAGTAACAAGCGACTGTGGTGAACCTTTGAGTCTTTTTGGTTTTCTGAAAGAAGTGAAAGATGCTGCCTCCTTTTTACAAACACGATTTTCTATGGAGTACCTAGAAAGCGTAAAGAAAAAGAGATTGTCGCGAGATTTGATTGAAATGCTTTTTCCCGCGCCCCTGTATCGCACTGTTTACAGCCATTGTCCAGGGCAAAACGTATTGTGTCGCGTAAAAAAATGTGTGTCCCTCCCGCAGTCAAGTCCTTTTTCTTCAAACTACATAGTGGCACTTTACCTGTCAAGCCGTGGTTGAAGGAAAGAGGGTTTTTTGTTCCCTGGTCGGTTGACTGCCTTTTGTGCAAGGCACCAGAAACAACCGAACACATTTTTATTCATTGTTGGGACGTGGTGTTTTTGTGGGACATTCTACAGAGGACGTTGAAAAAGGACCTGACTATAACCCATGAAACTATTCGTTTTCTGCCAGTCGAAGAAGGAGACGCGGTTCCTTATGATTTATTTATGGTACTTGGCCTTTTTAGTTTGTGGAAAACCCGGATGGAACTGCATCATGCAAACCTGCACATTAAACCTGCGCGGCTTCATTTTATTGATTTGGTAACGCAGGTACAGTCTGTATACTGCAGGTCTCCCGACACTACGCCCGACTGGGCGCACTTGTTTGAGTCGCTGAAAAATATGAAGGAATTTTAGTTAGCCCACAAGTTGTTGGGCGGTTTGTGTGTGTATTGACTTAGCATTCGTATGCTGCATTCTGCGTTCAATAAAGAAAAAAAAAACGTTGGATTTAGGGTTTAGATTTAGTCTGCTCTGGAAGCTGGCTTCTCCTAAAAACAAACCGTGGGAAAGTTGTTCTCGCCAAACGTTGCATTTAGGGTTAAGCTCCAGTCTGATCTTGAAGCTGCTTTCTCCTAAACAAAACCGTAAAAACATTTTCTTTTTGTCGCCGAGCGTTGCATCAAAGGCTTGTTGATACACTTGCGACTCTTTAAGAAACACATGCAAAGGGAAAAAAACATTTTTTGGTTTAGCAGCCTGGTTGGAAAAAGAAAGTCATAAAACGAATTTACAACGAAAAATAAAAATGTTTAGAGGCATATTTACTGCGCGATACGAATTTGTAGTTGGCGACACGCGGGTGCCGCGGAAAAGTGACCGCTATTTGTCACGTGGTGCTTTCGCTCTTTCGAAAGCTTCCTATGGTCTCTAAAAGTTATTTATTCATATTCGTTTGAAAAGCAACAACAACAAAAAAGGATTAATAAGTAACTTTTAGAACCCAAAGGAAGCTCCTAAAAAGCGCAAGCAAACGTGATAGACCTGTGCGTCCAATTATTCACGAATCACTGCCGTCAGCAGAAAACGCCTTCTGGTCAGTGTCATTTTCAACGTTCGTGTGCATGGCGCGTGCTTTCTTTGCTTTCCCGAAGCGACGAACATGCGTTCGCCGTGCTGGGAAGGTGGCAAGCACGGCTGTATACTATTCTCAGCCCAGAATTGTGTAAACAGAGGGCTTTTAGTCGGAGCAGCATCCAGTATTCATGGCTGCTTTGCTCCCGTTCAGAATCAACGAACAGGCGTGTGGTGGGCTGTGATTTTGTAAACGTTAGAACGGTGTATAAGCATCTGTCAGTGCCTGCTCACAAGCGATAATTTAGCGTAAAAAATTAAAAAGAAACGAAAAGGAAGCGAAGTACACACCTGTGGCGTCTTATCAAAACTCAATTATTGCTTTCTTTTCGGCTTCTTTAAAATTATTTTTTTCTTTCACACATTCATTTTTTTGTGCGCAAAGTGAGCAAGCGTCGTCATGGTTACAAATCCACAACCCATATGCGTGCAGTCTCGTGAATTCCTGAAACTAAGGTATGTGTAGCGAATTTCGCTCATCGAGTGAGGAGCGGGTGAATCCCCCTCAAGCGTAGACTACACATGACTGCATGGAACATTGCTGTTTTGGTTTTATTCAAGTCCATTGTTCAATATGTATAATATTTACACACACAAACATTTACATCTCGTCACATTTTCACACGTCTTTTTGAGCTGCTCGCCGCGCCGTCTCTTAAGAAGGTGCGATAAAAAGCCGGAAAGGAGGAAGAAAGAGGAGGGACTCCCTCCCTTTGCACCCGTGGCCCGGTTCGGCTTAGTACAGTCTCCATTTTTATGTATGTGTGTGTCATATTTTTCACCTGCAAGAAATCTACACGCTGGCTAAGGCACATCATCATCTTGTTTGTTTTCTTGCAGGACAGGAACGAAGGGAGATACACCAACTTCAAGTAACCACCGCCGTTTTCTTTTTTCTTTTGCTTGCCAATGTACGCGGTAGAAACACTTCAGCGTGTAACTCACGGGGAATACTTGGGGACTTGGTGCAGCGACATTTGACACCCCATTCCCGGCTCCACATTTTGACCTCGGCGATTTTTGCAAAGCAAATGGCACGAGAGGCAAACTCAGCGTAGACGTCTCAAGGTGTTCGGTAATAAACAAAGTGTTTTAGGTTTCGTCGAATGGGAATGGTGCGACTCCTTGAAGTTCGACCAGAACGCTCCGATGGAGCCGATCAAGCAGCACCAAAGTGCGTCGTCAAGGCCCTCGTTGTCTTTGAGCTATCGCCGGACGAACCAATCAGGCACGTTGCGAGATTGGTTTAATCGGTGAGAGCGGACGTCCAAAGAGCCCCGTGACAATGCACTGTTGATGCTGCTTATTGATTGGCTCGGTCGAGTCACAGCGTCGGCTGAGGTCGCACTTAAAGCGAAGCGGAGTGTAATAAGGACGTATAGATTTGCGGTCGGCTGTTCTGCAATCGTGCCACTTGCTTCCGCTTCCGCCCGTGTGTTTCGCAGGTTGTTGACGATGAGGTGTGTGCCGTATAGATGGGAGAGTCACTTCGCGGGCGTGGAGAAACAAATCTGCCGCATCCGCTAGGTCTGGAAAACCAGACAAACACAAGTCGGGACGCGACGACTTTTAGCTATTCTACCACGCGGTGCGGGTGCGATGACAGGGTGTGATGATGCAAACGTTTGAGACCAGAAGTGCCAACAAGTTTTTGCCCGTTCTTCACAACAACAACAAAAAGCAAAATATCAACGTTGATATCGCTGGCCGAATGAAATGGCCTGCGACAAACGATGACGTCGCGCGATGGCCTTGTCTTCGCGGTAAAGTTTCTCCGACCCGTGATTTTTTCCAGGCCGTAAGTATGATCTCTAGAAAACTAATTTATCGCTCTAGTTGGCGTCACCCTTTTTTGCTGTTAACAGCTTCATTCGCCAATAAGGACGTTACAGCTAACGCCACGTGAAGTAATTCCTGAACTTAACGAGACTGGCTGTATACAGAAGTTAAAGTGAACCAGTCATCACGCTTCGAGTCAACTAAAAAATCTCGAACTACACTTACAATTATGCAAAATTGTGATGTCTAACACGGCTCCGAAGACCTCAGGGATGCGTCTGATTCAGAAAATAAGTATAGCTTCTCGATATCATACGTAATTCAATTTTCTGGTGTTTTAACGGGGGTGTAATTGATAACAATGTGCTACTTGACAATGCACTCTGACTGTTTGATTCTCAACGACAGTGACCGCAATCACCGCTCAGGTACACATTTGTTCCGCCCATCGGCCCATGGTTTCAAGACAGTAAGTCACGATTTTACTCTGCGAGACTAGTGTCCTTCATTTGAAGTAAAGTAGCCGCCATTTTTTACCTCAACAAAGTCTTATGGCAAATACTTGCTAGCACTATTCAATGATAAATCAAAAATATAAAAGTAAGCAGGCTCCTGAATATCTTTTGACTTCCCTGGTGAAAATAATGACTTTGGGTAAATCAGTATAGTATGACGCCCGTAGATGTCAGTTAATGTTAATGCGATAAACATTTCTTCTGTTAAAAAAGCTACCATGACACGTGTGCCAACAACATTACGTAAGTGCCTCCAGAAATTGTTTGACAAATCCGCATATTTTTCTTTACCTGGGTGAAGTATTAAACACAAAGCGGCAAACAACATCTGAATAATTATATTTCGTAGGTGATACTTCACAAAAGCCAAAGATTAGCTAAAAAATGCAGCTGCTTTGTTATCCTTATCTGAAACGGGTTCGCGAATAGTATTCTTTTTCTAAGGGAGTTTGCAAATGGTGTTGTCACCTGAAAAAGGTGGCAAATGAATTTGTGATGTGAAAGGGGTTCGTGAAAAACAGTGTTAGGGTTGCGATGAGCGAACATTGTACATAACAGGGAGCTCATTAATCCAAAGTTGCAATTAGCTAGTGGCACATGTACTATAGTCTTCCAATATCGTTATTTGCAGAGCTGATCTCAAACATACATTTTGTTTCCGCACCTGAGAGAAACAAGCTTATGTTTTCTAAAAATACTAAATGTAAAGTGAGAAATGTTAAAAGAAATTAAATTAAGTTTTCTCTAGTGGTATCACGAAGTGTTCTCATACTTCTCTTAAACATGTAATCCCTGTCAATGGCTTTAGTCAAAGACAACAACAATGTTACCAGCGTCTGCGTTTTCGCTCTTGTCGCGTTTCAAGGCGCCACTTTGAACGGTAAAAACGAAAGCGGTGAGTTCCACGCCTGCGTTGCAAATTAAGCTGATTTGTCTTAGAACTGCGCAGATGCAACACATGTCGTAGCACTGCCCAGGTACAAGCGCCAGGCTGCTCGGTGTGAAACTGCTAACTCTCTTGGGCCTCTGAAACACTTTGAACAATGTCTCTAAAACCCACCAGTTTTGCGGCATTCTAATGTAAGACTAGGTGTTCCGTGCAATTTTCGCAACGCGCTTCCTAGAGCCATGCGAAGTGGGTTCGTTTCTGTCGTGACCAGTCGTGCATCAACGATCCCCAACGTCCTTCTTGCTTGGCAATGGTCGGAACCTAAGCTATTTGAAAGCTACGAAATTCGACATGACACAATCTGTATATCTGAAAAACACAAATTGTAATAAAAACAGAATGATGGAAGGGAAACATATAACGGAAATCGCAAGAGATACCTATTAGTACTTTTTCACGCCCCCGAACCAACCACACGCAAGAAAAGACTCTTCATAAACAGAGCGGTTGATCGGGGAGAACCATGTTGACACAAGACAGACGCTTGGAAGCGATTAGAGTCGAGTTTAAAAACAACAACAATGCGATGGTGTCTCTTTGCAGATTCTCTCCTGGACTCTGTCGCAAAGCTAACACCATGATGCTCGAATTTGTTCCAACGCACAAGGATCCTTCTAGACACGTAGTTATAGGCCCAGCTTTTCCGCTCCAAGCACAGCACGATGGCACTGGGTTTTGTCGCACTCACTCTCGGTGTAGCTCTGCGGTATTGGTCTTTGACGTCCTCACTCTAGGCCAAGTTGCGGCACTGGTATCAAGACCTAACCAGACAACACAGATGAAGACGTGTCCTCGCGAAGCCCCACTCGCCGAGCACGTGAGGCCTACGTTGAGTAAACGAGACACAAGTTACCGGAAGTCACACCTGCGACTAGACCTCGGTTCCGTCCGTGGGTGCCTCAGGGATGCTGGGCGGGTATCCCTGAGGTGTACCGGCGGTACGGTAGTACGCCGACGGGTGGTCGTACGGGTTCCACCGTTGCGACGGCGGTGACGGGGACGGCTTCTGTCCCGTGGCTGCCCCGATCTGATCGATCAAGTCCGGTCCCCTCGCCTCCAAGTCCCTTACTCGTAGCGTCTCGAGGCCGCCATAGAGCGGCCCGTCCATCGCAGGACCATCGGGTCTCTCGACGATGGGACGTCGGTCCCCCTTGACGCGCCGCAGTGTGTCCGTGAGTTCACCGTGGAGCCTGAGGTGAAGGTCATCGGCCGGTACAATGGGCATGGGCACCGGAATCGGACTTCGAGCGAGAGACCTCCGGTCGATGGTGCCTGTCCGCGAAGGTACGGACGAGAGGACGGACTCGTCCGTCGAGTAGTCCTGGTCTTTGACCACCCAGACGCCTGACGAGGACTCGACGCAGAGTCCGATAGGGTCCTAACGGCTCAAGCTCGGATGGGAGACCCTGGTAGCTGTTGGTCATTGAGCAGCCGTGGTGGCTTCTGTATCGGGTTCACCAGAAGCTTCACTTCTGCAGCGTCGCTCGAAGAGTTCTGCTGCTGCTGTTTGTTGCTGTGTAGAGACTTGTGGTTTGACGATGCCTCGCTTCGTTTGGCCTTGCGCACACCCTGCGGACCCCTACGGCGGCCCCTGCGGCGGCAGAGCCATAGGGCAATGCCGAATACCATCAAGACAGCCAGCGCACCCACCAGGATCCCGATGACCATTCCCAGAACGGGGTTCTCGTTGTACGGACGCTGCTGGAGCTCTGTGGATTCGCGAACACGCTCCGTCATCTCGACCTCAGCCGTGCCGCCGGCCGACGCGCGCACCTCCGTGGGTCGCCGGTTGACCGCGAGTGTGAAGTTGCGTACCAGGCGACCAGCTGCATTCTGAGCGACGCACGCGTACGTGCCAGCGCTGGGTTCTTGCACGAAGCTAAGCGTGAGCCAAGACAGCCGCTCGTGGTCGCCGGCATCTTGCTGCGTGACAAGGAACGTCGGCTGCCCCGGGGTAGAGTCTTCTGTCCGGTTTGCCACAGGCTTCTCCTTCCAGAGCCAACTAAGCTCAGCTAGGGGGTCGGCGCGCACGCGGCACTCGAGCGTGACGTTATTAAGCTCCTGGACAACTATAGAGTCCGGCGTACCGGTGCTGGTGTTGAGGAATGTTGGAGGACAAGCCATGTCCGCTGGGGAAAGACTCTTCCAGGGCTTGCCGTTAAGCCTCGTCGGCTTGTGGCACGTGGGAGAGTAGAGGGACACGTTGTTCCTGTCCAACCAGGACCGAAAAGCCCTGAGCTCGCAGTCACACCGCCACTCATTTCCGTCCAAGGCAACGCCGTGGAGGGCCTGAAAGGGCGCCATGGCCCTTCCAGGCAGTGTCTGGAGCATGTTGAAGTCCAGTTTCAGGACACGCAGCTTGGTGAGGCCCTCGAAGGCGCGCACGGACACTGTCTCGATGCGGCAGCCCGACATCTCAAGCGATGAAAGTTCACTCAGCTCGGCGAAAGACATGTCGGCCAACAGGGTGATGGGGTTTCCGCTCAAGATGAGGTTGCGTAGGTTCCGGGCGTGGCTCAGCGCCGCTGTGGGCACGGCCGACAGTTTGTTCTCGGCAAGGTCCAGCTCAATTAGGTTGGTCACTTTAAAGAGGGCGGTGTCGTCGATGTGGCTCAACTCGCAGCGGGACAGGTAGAGCTTCTGGATGTTCACCAGGCCTACAGTGGAGAAGGCTCGCTTGGGTAGGGCTTGGATTAGGTTGTGGGTCAGGTTGAGGACCTGCAATGGCAGGAGAGAGAGAATTAATAATGCGTAAGAATGGGCGAGTTCATAGACCACAAGCGTCTACTGTGCACTGTCAAAAAAGGGATTGATAAAACGCAGCTAATTGACTTGGCCCCACCCGGGAGTGTTTTAAAAGGTTCCGATGCTAAAAGCACAAACAACAAAGAAAAGACGAGCGCAGCACACTGAGTCCTCTTCTTTATATTTTTGTGTACTTGCGAATTTACAATCGTAAACCAACAAGCCAAATCTGCCCTCTTGTTGGTAATTGTCCCGACAACAATATTTTCTATATTATGCTCAGCCACTACAAAAGCGTATCGTCTGCATCATACCAAATTGGTTATATGCAACATCCGAAAATATATAATAATTATTTTATAAAAACAATCCTAAATAAATACTTCTGCTCCCTCGTTCCATTCACCGCAGTAGGAAATCTTCAGACCTTACGTCAAAAAATTTTAAACAAATAAAATATATTTATGCATTTGCTCTTAGTTATCAAGTTTCCTGCGAATGCCATCGCTGTACCGACGTGGAGCCGGTAAAACGATCCTTGGGAGCCACTACCATCGTTGCCGCGGTGTGGCGCCGGTAAAACGATGGCAGTGCCGCTCACGCAGTTTCTTTTATTCACGCAGGTTATTTGTAGCGCTGAACAGCGACAACACATCGGCCATAACTCCCATGGATCCTTCACAGTGTCACAACTGAGTGACGCGGCACACGGCAGCGAAGAACGGTTTCCCATGTGCGCCGCGGCTGATTTCGGTCAATTCCGGTGACGGTCTACTAACACTGGCGTGGCATTGAGATCATCTGCGGCCTACAAAAGACGGTAAAAACCACTGTTCCGCCGGGGCGTGGAGCCGGTACAATGATGGCAGTGCCGCTTAGGCGTTTTTTTCTGTTCACGAATGTTGGTGAATCGTTGTCTTGCAGAACGTTTACTAAATTTGTTTCGCCGGCTCCACCCCAAGTGTTGTACAGCTGTGTTAAGTCGCACTCGACAGTGAAGTTCCGTAATCGTAGTTGCTTTTTCTTGTTGCGGAGGCTTGCGTTTTATATCCTACTACTTTTATTGTGCGGAGATGTTGAATTAAACCCATGTTGTCGGTGTTCACTGCGCGCTAGAAAGCACTCGTCGTCATCGTCGTCGCTGCTACCGGGAGATGTCTCGACAGGGGCTCTGGACAGGCAATCGGCGTCGCTGTGCTTGCGGCCTGACTTGTAGACCACAGTCATGTTGAACTCCTGCAGTCGGAGGCTCCATCGAGCGAGACGTCCTGAAGGGTCCTTTAGGTTCGCAAGCCAGCAGAGCGAGTGGTGGTCCGTGACAACGCGGAAAGGGCTCCCGTATAAGTACGGGCGAAACTTCGTGATTGCCCAGACGACCGCAAGACATTCCTTTTCAGTCGTGGAGTAATTTCTCTCCGCTTTGGACAGTGTCCGACTTGCGTAGGCGATGACTCGCTCGGTGCCTTCTTGCACTTGAACCAGTACCGCGCCAAGTCCTTCGTTACTTGCGTCCGTATGAATCTCGGTTTCCGCATCTTGATCGAAGTGTCCAAGAACACGGAGGAGCCTGGAGTCGTTGCTTCAGTTCGTCGAATGCGTGCTGCTGCTCCTCGGCCCATTCGAACTTCTCGGCGTCCTTCGTGAGTTTTGTGAGCGGTGCGGAAATCCTTGCGAAATCCCGAACGAAGCGTCGATAGTAGGCACAAAGTCCAAGGAATCTCCGCACGGCCTTCATTGTCTGAAGGCGCTGGAAATGCCGCAACGGCGCGAGTCTTCTCGGGGTCTGGGCGGACGCCGTCATTACTAACCACGTGGCCTAGGAACTTCAGTTCGTCATAGGCGAACCGGCACTTGGACGGCTTGAGGGTGAGTCCAGCGGTCTGTATGGCTTGGAGAACAGCTCGGAGTCGTCGCAAGTGCTCGTCGAAGTCAGCTTGAAAACACTACGACGTCGTCAAGGTAGACGAGACAGCTCTGCCACTTCAGTCCTGCCAGTACGGTGTCCATGACACGCTGGAAAGTTGCTGGCGCCGTGCATAGTCCGAAGGGCATCACCTTGAACTCGTACAGTCCATCCGGCGTGACGAAAGCATGTCTTCTCTCGGTCCCGTTCGTCGACTTCGATCTGCCAGTAACCGCTCTTCAGATCCATCGATGAAAAGTATCGAGAGTGGCGCAGCCGGTCTAGGCGTGTCATCGATGCGGAGGAGTGGATAGACGTCTTTCTTCGTTACCGCGTTCAGCTGTCGGTAGTCCACGCAGAACCTAAGCGTTCCGTCCTTCTTCTTAACAAGCACGACTGGAGAGGCCCACGGACTGCTTGAAGGCTGGATTATGTCGTCGTTCAGCATTTCTTGCACTTGCTCTTGAATGACCTGCCTTTCTTTTACGGAGACTCTGTACGGCGATCGGTGCACAGGGAGCGCGTCGTCCTCGGTAACGATGCGATGCTTCGCAACGGCGGTTTGGCGCACCTTCGACGACGTCGCGAAGCAGTCGCTGTATTCGGCGAGGAGGTCAATCAGCTGCCGTCGTTTCAGTCCTGGAAGCTTGGGGTCAATGTCGAGCTGCGCTGGCGGCGTAATGTCTTGCTGAGGTGGCGATGATTCTTCAGCAATCGCGGCGATTTTCGGCGGAGTTCCGAAGTTCCTCGACGTGGCCCACAGCGGCACCTTTCGTGAGGTGTTGCGTTTCTTGTCGGAAGTTCGTCACGAGGACCACGGTGCGCCCATCCTGAAGTTCAGCCATTCCTCTTGCGACGCCTATTCCTCTTCCCAGGAGCAATTGAAGGTTGCCTTCCAGAACAACTTCGCCGCAGGTAGCTGCATCGGTCACGACGGGTACGACAACACTTGATCGCGGCGGCAGGTTCACGTGGTCGGCAGCGACTCGGACGGCGGCTGCCGCTGTTTGGGGTTTCTCTGAGAGCGGAACAGGCGTCCGCAGCGTCAATCTGTTCTCACCAAGGTCGATGACGGCGCCGTATTCACACAGAAAGTCCATGCCGAGAATGACGTCTCTGGAACAGTCTTGTAGAACGACGAATTTCACAGGACACGTTTCACCGTGAATTTCGACGCGAGCAGTGCATCTTCCGACAGGCGTGATAAGGTGTCCTCCGGCGGTTCGAATTTGTGGTCCTCCCAGGTGTCGTAACTTTTCGAGGCGAGGGAGCCTCCCACTCAAGACTGAGTAGTCTGCTCCGGTGTCCACGAGTGCAGATGCGTCGTGGCCGTCGATAACAACGTTCTAGGTTGTTGGGCACCGTTGCAGGAGCGTCGTTGCAATGCGTGGCGTCGAGAGAGTGGAGCGCTCCGGCGTTCTTGGAGGCTCTTTACTTTGGTCGTCTTCGGCAACGCCACCTCCAGGCGTTGCCGCACTTAGTTTTCCCGGCGACGCAGAGGAGACGAGCTCTCTCGGCGGGGTCGTGGCGCTGGAGACGCTGAACGTCGTGGCGATGGTGAGCGAGATTCACGGCGGAGAGACGGCACTGAGGACGGCGAGCGTCGGAGGTACTCCTCGATGTCGCGAGGGCGTTCGCCGTACCTCGGGCGTGGGTCGTTCGGGTGGAAACCCCGCAGCCCAAGTCGACGGTAGGGGCAGCCGCGGTAGATGTGGTCGGCTTCCCCGCAGTGGTAGCAGAGCGGGCGTCGGTCGGCCGTTCGCCACACGTCGGTCTTCCTCGTCGAGGGTCGCTCCGGGCGGACGTACTGGGCTTGTTCCTCCTGACGCTGAGGATACCGCGACGTTTGGGCGTCTCTTCGGGGTGGCGCCGGGGCCTGGCGGGGAGCTTGCGGCGGTCGTCGGGCCACGGCGGCGTAGCTCAACGTCGGTTCTTCTGGCGTCGTCACGTTGATGGGAATTTCAGGTTGGACCGCCCGTTTGACTTCCTCGCGTACAACCTCGGCAATGGAGAGTGTCGCTGGACGACTCGAGGCTGGCAGCAACCTGCTGAGTTCCTCCCGGACGAAGTCCCGGATAATTTCGCGGATGTCCGGGGTTACAGGAGAGGTTTCGCCGCTAAACAGGGTGGATGCAGCGACGCCTGGATGTCGTTGGTAGTGGGAAGCGCGAGCTTGGAGGGCGCGCTCGGTGTTGGTCGCCTCCGTGACGAAGGCTTCGACGGTGGTCGGCGGGTTGCGGACGAGGCCTCCGAAGATGTCATCCCTTACACCTCGCATCAGGATCCGCACCTTCTTTTCGTCGGTGGCTTGAGGGTCGGCGCGAGCGACCAGGTGCAGAACATCCTCGACGAAACTGGTGATGGTCTCGTTTGCGCCCTGGGTCCTCATTCGAAGAAGGTCCTCGGCCCTCTGCCGTCGATACTGGTTGGTGAAAGTCCATCTCAGCTCATCCTTGCAGGCGGTCCACGAGATCAACGAAGTCTCGCGATTCTCGAACCAGTGCCTGGCCGTTCCTTCGAGCGCGAAGTAAAGATTCTGCAGGCGCTGTTCGTCCGTCCATCGGTTGTGCTGGGCCACTCGCTCGTACTGTTGTAGCCAGTCCTCGACGTCTTCATAGGGCTCACCATGGAAGGCCGCGGGCGTACGGGCAGCGACGGGTAGGACAACGACGGGTGGAGTGGTCATCGTCGCGGTCTTCTTCTTTGGTTTCTGCGGCAGGGGTCCGAGTTCCGGAGGTTGGTCTTTGGTACGGCGGCTTGCTCGGGCGTCGGCGTCTTCTGCGAAGGGTAGCCTTCCGGGGCTGAACACTTCACTTGGCCGGGATGTCTTCGTAGGTGTACGATTCACGGGCATAGAAAGCGATACCCCGCACCTCCACCAAAATGTCACGAATGACAATTGATGAGGCGATGGTAACTGAAGGGACTAAACGTTTAATAAGGCGAACTTGTGCCCAAAACAAAAATAGAAACAGGAGATAACAGTAGAGCGTCGCGGGCGTCAATGACGGCGTAACCGCAGGATCGTACGCTGGGGCGAGACTGACTCCGCCTCGGCACGTGGAGCTCCTTTTGTACGCGCGTGGGATTCTGGAACAATCGGCGTAGAAGGTTCGGCGCGGAGAACATCCGGACCTCGAACAAGCAACAGGATTCTCGAATTTACCAGAACACGAAATTGCAAGAATAAATAAAAGACACGTCGCTCGCAGGAATTAAACCTTGACTCTTCGCGTGGGAGGCAAACACGATAACCGTTGAGCCACGACCGCGCTGCCTATTGCGCGCGCGGCAATATCACTAAATTTAGAATTGTACAAGTTACATCAGGAGTCCAACAGAGGTCGATTTTAGGACATCATTATTTTTAATTTATGGAAATAATATTATTGAGTCCGTCACTTTATGCATGAGAATGTTCGCAAGTGATCGCATATTATATATAGAAGTAACAAGTGATGGTGACAACTTGATCATTCAAAGGGATCTAGATACTATAAATACATGGTGTGAAAACTGGCGAATAAAGTTGAACAAAGATAAAACCGTGTGCATGACTTTTCCTAGAAAACAGACAACCGCCAGTTCTTATTATGATATCACCAACACTCGTTTAAAAACTGTTTCAGATTACAAGTAATTATGTGCGTACTTCATATCCTCGTTGAGCTGGCATTAGCATGTAGATTATACCGTAACAAAAGTATCCAAATCTTTGGGTTTTTTGCCCCGGGACACTCGTAACTTTCCACAGGTTACACGAGAACTATTATATAAAACAAACGTGGTGCCTATATTAGAATATGCCTGCACCGTGTGAGAGGGGGGGGGCCCACCTCAACCTAGTCTAGGTAAATATAAATGAGAAAAAGTTCAAAACCTAGCGGCTAGGTATGTTGTAGGGAAATCTTTAAAAAATAGAGAGTTTACTGCTGAATAATTAAATGAAAATGAATAAATCAATGGTTCACTAACAATTTTGGAGGTGTTTCTTGCAGCCTGGATTAAGCTAGAAATGTTTCCATAAGCAAAAACAAAATTAAATGCATACCTCAACACTTAAATCATACTTTTAATAATCTCGTTAGACGCTACGATTATGTAATATATGATTCAAAACACGAACATTACATTATCTCTGGGGGCTCTAAATGCCAGATGTAAACAGTTTCGTTTTAATCCTTGAAACTCATCAAACCACCAGTAGCAGAAACGTTACGCCGCCAACAATCGTCACGTGAAACAATTGTGTCATTGAGACAACATTCCACGCGCAGGCACGAAAGCGCTACCACCTAGTACTATAAAGGCTACGTGCTTAATAAAAAAAGACTTAACTAATCGTTTGCCACTTAGTAAGGAGACAAGAACGCTACATCGTTCCTTTAAACCTCGCCGTAGAAATATCTGCGAGAGCGTCACTCGGAGACTTTCGTCGATGCCTGTGTACAGGGCAGACAGTGCTTTGTCTTATATGTGCTACGTGTTTGATAAATAACTAACCGTAAGCGACATAGTGAGGGGACAAAAAGACTACAAGCTACTTTAAACTTCGCCATAGACATTTCTGCGAGAGCATCACCTGTAGACGTTCGTCAATGCCCGTGGGCAGGGAGGACAGTCCTTGGAGCATGCACTCCGCAGTCAGTTTCCCGCTCCGCCAGATGCACTTGCACCGGTCGCTGCACTGGAAGCACAGCGAACCGGACAGCTGGCCAAGGGTGACCAGCAGGCACAGCAGGAGCCTGGTGCAACGCATGCCTGCTGCGCTGGCCACGAGGTGGCCCTGCCTCACGGCTGGCGAGACATGGCCTCGGCTAGTGACGGAGAACTTCCGGTTCCGGCCTGGCCGGTGTCGTCGTCATAACTGCCCGCTGTGTCGTCGCTGGTGACCTGCGGCAAAGAGTGAGAGTCCGGTTCAGCCCAGACTCCAGCGGCGGGAGAGCAACATGGCTGACGTTCACGCGAGATCCGGAAATACAACTGGACAAGAACGCGATATACGGAAACAAACCCAGGGAGAGAAGGAGCCTGCGTTGACGTCAAAGCACCGAGCTCTGGTTGGGAGGATAGGGGCGCAAAGGTGTTTGTCTCTCCCCACTGTGTCCCTCAACCAGAGCAAATAAGCGCGTCGTTAGCTCCTCGCGCAGGGTCTGGCAATCGGCGTTCGTACGCCAGATCCCCCGCGAGGAGTAGACTGTTGGCTGTGGACGCAATACTATTGGCTGTGGAAGAATAATAAGATATTCTAGACTCACCACGCCCTGCGTTTGTTAAGCTCTCAGTGCCCTACACTTGGACTCCCTGTAAAAAAAGTCCGGCTCCTCGCGGAACGCCACTAATATCCCCCTGCATGTGTTGAATTGGGATGCATTTAGGTGCCTCTTAGGTTAGCTTTATGTTATCTTATCAACACGTACATGTTACAAACACCAAAAGTATCGTTTCTTCCTTCGACAACCAAATCTTATCATGTCGTTTAACACCTCAGAGTGCGGCGAAGGAAATGAAGAACTTTTAGTCGAAGAAACAGACACAGAAGGGAACGTCTCAAACTCAGCTAGTTCCTTTGCTTCTCAAGCAATCTATATATGCTCACAGAGCCACTCTCACCCAACATCTACACAACGATCTCCTTTGGTGAAAGAATTTTCACATACAGTGTTAGTCTTAATTTTCTTCACCGTAGTCTCAGGTGAAGCAACTACATGATTAGCTAAAACCGGCTCGCCTGCGCGCACACAGTCTTTAAACCAAATCTCGTAAGAACTACTTCGCGCATCGTATGAGTAGCGCGAGAAACTAACTATTTTTTTTATGTGACAACGAGTATACATGACACCCATAGTACGCAGATTCGACATCAGGCTCAATCGGCGTCTGAGAAGACATCACCAAGGACTGGCCCTACATGAGATGAGCTAGATCAGACTTCATCCTAATGTGACTGAATCTGTACGGAACAATTTCACCTATTAGTCGCTGGTGACAATCCAAACAGTGGTTATCCTTCCAAATGAAAAGCGTACACATTCACGGCTAGGCAAAAAATAAAGGCCCTAGTGCTTTTTTATTTATTATGTTCCTTTTATTGTATCCTCTCCTAGTGATCATGTCAATTGATTAATCCAACCTCTGTTGCAAGAACGTGTGCACACAGGTAAGCAAAGAACATTAAATATGGTTATCAAAGAGGACAGCAAACTGTTTTTATTAAGTAATTGGTGCTAAGAATAAACCCTTCAAAGATTTGAATAGCCTGACACAGGTACCAGCATTTGTTTAAACGCTACACTTACTCAACAAAACAGAATCACTTGATGATCCGATATAGGTTGCTTTTCACTCCAATTAAATTTTTTTCTTGAACCAACCAAAGGTCATGTGCACGCGACTCGTTAAGCGCTTTTCTGGAGGAACCATTTAGTGAACCAGCAAAAGCAGGAGTGTTTCTCGATGCAGGATAATCCGTTCACCCGGGCACGCTGGAGTGTTACAGTACAGAAGACCATCCACAACGAGACCACAAGAATCACAGAAGTAGCAAAACAAAACGATAAAAACTACTCCAACCAACCACCATGTGCGGAACTATCGTCCCAGATAACTTAAGAAAGGTAGGGTATGACTTATTATGATTCCGCTGCCTGCTTTGTGATGCGTTGTTCAGCGTTCTTGTTGGCTCATGCTGGAATCCCATTAGCTGCGGAGATATTACAGCGAGATTTTAGAGTAGCGTACGCGAAAGCTTTGCGCACGCTGTGAAATAGTGCCGTCACCACTGGGCATACGTGGAGCCCAAACTGCGCCTTGGATTAGTGAATGGCGACGACACGCATGCGGAGCGTGGAGTACGCAACACAAACGCACAGCGCTTGGGTTTGCTCCTATACGCAATACTAAAACCCTCTAATCAGGTGATCGGGGCACGGCTTGCCTTGCGTTTTTTAAGATCTCAGTGACTGTAGACGCGTCGTGGAAGAATCCTCAATGACAATATAGTGAGGGCAAGAATGACCATCCGTTTCTCAGCCACTACTTGCTATTACGTTAAGGGCGATGCAGCTCTCTGGGCGAACCGCGCGCCAGTTCTCGCAGCTCCATCCCATCAACTTCAATCATCACGCCTCCGGGTGTTACGCAGCACGACGTCGCGACAGCAGGGGAACTTGGCACCTTGCTTGGGACTTTGGACGTCGTTCGAGAATATATACTAATGCCGAACGTCTGGCGAACTGTCGCGTACAATATGAGCTGAATCAGTCCTTCACGCTCCTTTGGTGCGCCTGCCAGTTTTCTGGAGAGAGAGGGGGGGGGGCGAATTAATAATGTAATGCGAGGTTGAGGTGCCATTTATTTATTTATTTATTGCAACATAGTGCCAATCCCATTGGAAGTTTTGCAGGTATTGGGGAAAATTAAATATACATCAAGAGGCAAATATCAATAAAAACGGAACAGCAAAATATTGCGTCATTCTTGTAACAAAAAAAAACATATCAATTCCTAAATTGACAAAGTAGTTGTTTTTCAACTGCATCACTAAACAATTCAACACTTGTATAACTAAAAAGGTGCCTATCTAAACTATTCCAGTCTCTTATGGCTGAAGGAAGAAGTGAGTATTTAAAACTGTTGTTATTGAAGGAATACTCAATGAGTGTGTCGCTATGTTTATGTCTAGTGGCTCTCGCTTCCGATCGCTTAACGTACTTGTTTTTATCTATTTTAAATGCATCGTTTAAAAGGAGGAACATAAATTTCAGTCGACTGAGTCTTACACGATCAACGATAGTCAATAAACCAGCTTTCTTTAGTAGTTCTGTTGGTGAATCGAAACGACTGTATTTGTGGTAAACAAATCTGATTGCCTTTCTCTGGACACTTTCTGTAATACTTATATTCTTCTGCGTATGAGGGAACCAGGACATGTTTGCGTATTTTAGTACTGAACGCACAAGAGAGGTATATGCTAAAATCATTTATTTCAGGAGTTGAATGCTTTAACGTTCTCTTTAGAAAGAATAGTTTTGCCAGGGCTTTGTTTGTTATATATTTAACGTGTGCGTTCCAGCTTAGGTCGGATGCTAATATGATGCCAAGACACTTATATTCAGTGACTCTGCGCAAGTCTACACCATTAACACTGTATGGAACCTCGAGAATATTCTTCTTTTTCCTCGTTAAACATATAGTAACGGTTTTGTAAGAATTTAGAGCCATTTGCCAATTGTCGCACCAATCGGTTATCTTTTTTTAGTGATTCGTTTGGTTGAATTTGGTCAGCTTGGCTTGTTATCTCGCGATAGATAATACAGTCGTCGCCAAAAAGTTTTATATTTGCATCGATACCATTCACAATGTCATTCATATAGAGAAGAAACTGGAGTGGTGCCAAAACAGTGCCTTGCGGGACACCAGACAGTACCTTAACTGGTCGAGAGACGTGTCCTTCATAAAATACAAACTGAAACCGCTTTTTTAGGTAATCTATCCACGATACTATAGGACCCTCACCCATGATCTGTGTAAGTTTGTTAAAATGTTTGACGTTTGACCTAGGACTATTCGACAAAATTGAAAGACAATAGAGCTTTTCGAGCCTTCAGACGCAGGAAAATACCGTATCGGGTGTTTCAACATTGTCCGTGGGGGTACATGTTCCCCTCTTAACTGAGAAGTAGGTAAGGGCGAGCAGCCGAATCTGCTTGAACACACGCACAAGCAGGTTCCGCTGCTCGTGCTTTCGATAGAGTCACGCGATACTCGAGAAAATAAGCTCCCAGCGAGCGTGAGAACAAATTCCCGGTAGAGTTGCGCACAAACATCCCGGCTGTTTGTCCGAACCGATGGACCCTATACGCAAGTTAATCGGTTTACTTTCCAACTCCTCTCCCCAAAACCCAATTTCCAGCTCTCCCCTGGAGACTCCGTCATGCACCGCCATCGGTGCGTTCAACCGTGCGCGGTGCAATCACGCGTCTCCCAATGTTGGCGCCATAACGCGTCCGCGAGAGATGACCGACGGAAGAGAAAAAGAGCGAGATAGAGCGGAAGCCGATCGAGGGCGTCAGCGTTTTCCGATCAGCATCCAAGTTCCCGTCGACGACGTGGGTCCACGTTCTGGGGAGTGCCCATGATCGAAATGCCGTCACGGCCAGGAGCAGCCGCTCGACTCCGTTCATCCCCAAGCTAACAGCATGGTGGAAGCTACGAGCCCGCCGGTACAATCAACCGTCTCCCCTGCATCGCCTGGGGTGCGGGCAGGAGCGTGATCACGTGACGAAAGAACGCCGTACGATTGGTCCAATGAGGACGTAGCTTCCAGCGAACTCTCATCTTAGGGGTAAACGGAGCATAGCGGGGTTCGAGCTTGTCGCAGACAAAAGCGGACAACCTTGTCAGGAGGGCCGTCGCGGCAAAGAATGTACGTTGCGAATGCCAAGGGCAGTTGGTTCAATGACTGTTGTTATTTTTGACGCACTTCTTTTGTCGAAACATCGCTCTTGACCACTAGGCCAGCGATTAGCTTACTTTGGTCGTGGGCTCGGAGGAACGCGCCATTGGCAGCCTTGCGGAGTTTAAGCGTCGACAAATAGTGTCGCGAACATTAGGAGCGTCAACAACGATTCGTACTCGGCTTCACCTCACCATAAAGGCACAGGGTAATTCCTACACACCCCATGCATGTCGAGGAACATTTTTCTCCGTAATTAATAGGAGTATTTCTGTCATATATATATATACATATATATATATATATATATGGTGGCAGAAATAAAAAAATCAACGCTCTATATTGGCAGGTTAAGGAAATAATTGCACCTATGTAATGAAAAGCAATGTTTCGAGATAATTGAGTTTAAAGTAAAAAGACGGATGATTAACAAACTGCTATTGGCACCAACACCCTCAGGGTCATTTTCTTAATAGCTGCCAGCTTGGTAGTCATTGTTAGTCATGTCTTCGCTTTTCGCCTTGCTTGCAGGGGAACTTTTGTCACCTATCGTGTCCTTCAGCCGGCAAAGTATCTTCGAGTGATGTCAACCATCCTCGCCCACTTGATGGTGTTCCAACCAGGGTTGAATCCACACGACTTCAAAATACTGGCTCGTGCGATGCTAACACCATTCAATGAAAGAACAGCATCAATGTTGTTATTTTGTCGTTCAAAAACAAAGGCACTTGAAAGTGCACACGTGGAAAAACGTGCACAGCATCTTAAAATTGTCCGGTTAAAAAAATAAAAAAAGCTTTGCAATAGTTGCAATATCCTTTTTAGGATGTAGCTCATTCCGAAAATGCTTTCAAATGTGGTGGTTTTTATTTGTGTTTTTTTAAATTTATCGATAAACAAAAAGTACCCCTTCTTTAAAGTGGGCGTGGCCACCCCCTACTTGCTTTTGGAAAAAACATTTTTCAGCCCAAAATATACCTTTCTAAGAAAAGTGTGACAATGGAAAATGCGCGGAAAAAAAAAAACTTTTCAAATTGCACAAAAAAAATTGTTTTCCCTTCCTTTGTGTTTTTAATAACTACGAACGTTAAATACTATACAAACGCGAGCTACCTGCAGCTGATTGTGCTACAGGTGTACGAGAGCCCTTGCAGAGAAAACACCGGTCAAAGCAGCTCATCGAGCTTGCAGTACTTTCGGTTAGTCTAGGTTCAGGCGAGACGAAGAATAAAGCTGCAACTCAGAAGATGAGGTTCTAGTTTCTAAACTATTTGACAAATCGGGAAATAGTAATAATAAAAAAGAAACATACTAAAACCCGAGACGGGTTTTAGTGAACCCCGTTTCGTGTTTTAATATGTAGATTAGAAACCAGCTCGTATGCTTAATAAAGTTGTCTTTAGATAATAAAGATTTTAGGGGACCGCAGACGTAACACTAGCACACATGATCATTTGATCATGTTCATCATTTGTGTGGGTGTACGTCACACAAGGAACATGCAAAACATGCATGTGTTCCTTGTGAATCTACGAAGCTCGTTAGCAGAGACAGACTTCTATCCTCACCAACATTTTAAACCCCTCTTAAATCACTTGTATTTTCTGGAACGTGCGTATTATGTTCATTTCCAGTTGGATCTCGTCTCGATCCTACCTCAGTCGCCACACTAGATGTAGAGAATTACTATACTCCGTTCAGTCCTAAGCTGACAGTGCGGTGGAAGCTACGTGCTCAGCGGACCAATCAGACGCCTCCCTTTTCATCACGTGACTTCCTCTGCGCTTGGGTATGGGCGGGAGAGCGTGATCACGTGGCGAAACATAGACGCATCACTGATCCAACGAGCTTACACCGGGCTATCAGCTTAGGGATAAACGGGGGCATAGTTCACGTTGCTTTTGGACACACAGACTGAATGGTAAGCTGTATTAACTACTGTTTTGTGTAATAGACAATGAGCTATTTTCTCGCCCCACTAGTCAGCGCTTACACGTGGAGGTCGATCTGAAAAGCCTATGTGAGACATCCAAAATTGTATTCTTCGCTACCTTACAGATACTTGCTTTTGGATAGAGTTTGTCGGTGATCAAAAAAAAAAAAAAGACTATCAATATTTTGTTTAAAGAATGAAAGGCGCGTGCGAAAAGGCGCCCAACAATCGGAGTAAAACCGGAACGCGCAAAAATTGTTTGACGTTTTGTTCAAGAAAAGAGCGTATGTATTGCCTGGAAATCGTAACTATGGTCTTGTTAAAGGTACATTTTGCAATTTCTGTAATGAAAGTAACCTCATGTTGTTTCTTTTGTAAAATATTTAAAAAAAATAGTGCGTAGCTATTTTTCACATTCCGATTTTCGCCTTTTTGGGGTTGGTTTTCTGCCATCTGTTCTCGCATTACGTGGAGTGTTCACTGCGTACAGCGAGCCCAAATAGTTTCCACTGCCTACGCCTTCTTCATCGCAGCATTGTCTGTTCCCACATCGTAAAAAAATTGAATCGATTTTCCTCAGAAGGTGCGACATGGGAAAGGGAGGTCATAAAATAAGGAAAAAGAAGACAGAGAAATATTTCGACAGACCGATATGCAGCCGGCGCCGGGCTTACAAGAGAAATCTCCGGCGCTCGGTCTCAAGTGACAAATGGACGGTGGCCGCCCGATAGCACGGTTGGGAACAATGGAGAGAAAAGGGGTGAAGGAACAGCGTTATCGGGATTCCGAGGAAAAGGGGAGGGGGGGGAGCAGAAAGCGACACCTCCTGGAATAAAGTGGCCGCCGAGAGGGAAGCGAGTAATCCCCAGACAGGGAAAAGTGGAACACAGAGGGACAGGAGAAAAGCCGATAGAGGAGAACGGTGGCGGGACGCAACCGCCGTCGTCAACGCCATTTGCAAGCACCCAGCTTTTAGACATACTTGTGTTTTGGTAATGTTTTGTTTTTTGGGGAAAACACTGAGACTCGAAGGAGGTGTCGAATATCAATGACCATCTGGGTGTAAGGCAGAGCAGAGCAAACGGCACTGATATAAAAAGGGCACGCTCACATTTCACACGTAGACGCGCTCACATGCTCAGTAAGACTCTCATGGACGGATGTACTATACGAAGATTCGACCACAGAAGGGACGGAAGGGCGTGTTGGTTTAACGATAACTGACGCTGAAAGAATAAAACACATTTGGAAGCCACGAAAAAATGTTCGTTTATTCTTTCAGCGTCAGTTATTCTACTATATTATTCGTTCTTATGTAGGGCTTCAAGCTATTGAAAGAAAAACTATGGAAACGAGCAGTTTCGCGTCCTTGGTAATTCTGTCGCGCTCTGTAAAAGATGCCCGAACACGCGGACAACAAAAACGCCGGTGCGCGACCAGAAATCCGTCTATGCCAATGCTCCAGGATCGAGGCAGGGCGCATGCGCTGCCCGCCAAAAATATGAGCGGAAACATACACGGCGACTTTGGCACTGTCTCAGCATCGTCTTGGCGGCGCCATGAGTGAATTGAGCGCGCTGTTGTAGGCTCCATTGGAAGCGTCCGACAAGACAGTGGCGCCACGGTGCGGCTTCTAAACTTCGTCTCACCGTAACTTGGCAAAGAGAGAACGCTGCTGGCCCTTTCAGCCAGTTCAGAGCGTTGGAAGGTGTCTCAAATAGCGGCCAGGCTCTTTAAATCGACCGCGAAAATCGGTTTCGTAACCTATCGCGCTATGATTTTGTGCAGCGTTGCCCATAGGTGGTATATTTTTTCTAAAAAATTTGCGAACAACAAACTCACCCGAGGAAAAAGTAAAAAAATAAAAAAGGCTTATCTCCTATGCAAACGCAGCGAAACCAACAGTCCAATAAGGCGCCGTTTGGCACGGGAGACAAGAGATGGCGCAAGCGGTCGCGACGCACACAAACGAGCAACGGCGCCGAGAGCCGGCATCATAAGCAAACAATCTTTTCGACTCAAAAGCGGCACGCGATCCGCCGGCGGCGACAGTCGCAGAGCCAAAAACTGGCGCGGTAAGAAGGAAGTGATAAGAAGACGAAATAAGTACCCCCGCCCACCTCCCCCCCCCCCCAAAAAAAAAAAAAAAACAATCAAAATAATTCGACAAATATTTTTTATTCGATTATGTGTCTATTTAATTTGTCTTATTAGTAAGGATGATGGAATCATGCATTGGCAACTGACATTGAAAAAGCTCGGGCCACCTTTGAGTCGAAAATATCGTCTGCTATTGACGCCGGATCTCAAGTTCAAGTTCATTACCCTTAAGGACATTCTCGCGGAATGCATTATATGAGGGGGAAACAAGAATTTGTAAAGGCAATAACAACATACTAAATAGATTAATAAATTGGTTTCACGTACACATGAACAATAAATAAACATACGAAGGAAAACTATACACAGGAACCGGTAGCATTGGTAATTGACATAAATATAATGAGGCAAATACAGTGTTTGCTAATCAAGTCAGTAGAATTAAACATTTCTTGCGAAATACAGAAGGATCGTGCTCTTTAATAATATCGTCAGTGGGGGAGTTCCAGTTTGTAATAGAAAGCGCAAGTGGTGAAAATTGGAATCTATTGGTGCCACCGAAAATTGGCTCAACCTTCAGAGAATAATCACGACGTAGGAAAATGTATGAGGAAGGCTTGCAGTACATCAGTATGAAAGATGTCATATTATAATATATCTTATGAAAAAGAGAAAGACGAGATAGTTGGCGATGTACATAGAGGGAAGTTAGGTTTCAAAGATCGTTAAGCTGGTCACGCAGCTGTTGAAATAATAGTTACGATGAATGAATGATGAATTAGCGGAGGTAATTCATTAATGTAAACCAGAAAGAGCAAGGGTCCTAGGACGCTTCCCTGTGGTACCCCGGATTTTACTGAAATTGGATGGGATGAGGTGTCGTTTATTGACACAGACTGTTCGCGATTCGCTTGAAAACAAGAAATCCAGTTGATAACGTCGTTGTTTATGTTTAGAATTGAAAGTTTCTGTAGTAATCGTTAATGAGGGAGAGTGTGGAAGGTCCTAGCGAAATCAATGAAGATTGCATCGGTGGTAGAGGAGGCGTTAAAGCTGTCATGCAAGTCCGTCACAAATTCAAATAGCTGAGTTTCGCATGAAATGTTTTTACGAAAGCCATGCTGGTTGGGTGAAAGATAGCTGTTATAGTTCAGATAGTCCATAACTTGAGAGTAGATGACTTGCTCCATTATTTTGCAAGGAATACTGGTAAGAGAGATCGGCCTATAGTTGGACGGATTATTGCGATCACCTCATACGGCGCCGTATGCTCGTTCGTTGGCGGGAGTTGGCGTCGCGACCACATGCGCCATCTCTTCTCCCCATGTCAAACGGCGCCCTATTGTTTGAAGGCCGGTGGCTTCGCTGCGCTTCCATAAGAGTTAAGTCTTTTTCTTTTTTTACTTTTTTCTCGGGTAAATTTGTTCTTTGCAAATTTTATAGAAAAAAATCACCACCCGTGGGTAACGCTGCACAAAATCGTAGCGCGATAGGTTAAGAAACCGATTTTTGCAGTCGATTTGAAGAGCCTGGCCGCTATTTGAGACACCCAGTACATTCCGAAGCCGTAGTGCTTTCGGCGAAGCCTCAAAGAACCGACACCTTTTTGGAGACAAGTGCTGCGTCAGGGATCGGCTGAGGCTTGAACAGAATGAACCATGCCCCGCCTTTCTTAATCTCGTCGTGAATGCGCGCCTGGTCACGAAGCCGAAAACGCGAAAAAAGCGGCGGGCTTTTCTTTCCCTTTTTTTTTTCATCGGGAGTCCCGGCGAGATTAGAAGTCGTCGTGAATGTTGAATGGCCGGAGCAGAATCCGCACCACTTGGGGGAGACCGCCTTCTCATCGTCGTCGTTCTTTTTCAGCCTCCGGCCGCCCCCAAGGAGCAGGCAGAGCTCAGCGTGCCTCGATATCGGAGTGTTTCCAACGATCGAGGGGGTCACGTGGTTTGCGGTGCGAGCTGCGAGGAGGTGACAAAAGCGTCCATCGTCTACAAGCGTCTCCGTTCTCTCTCGCCATGCGAACCCGCCAAGCATGCGCACTTGCAACGAAATTGCGCCGAGGGCGTTCGCCACCAAGTTGCAAATGTCCCCTCTCTTACATCTAAGCCCTCTCAGCGACGGCGGTTTCCATTGATTTTGCCATCAGGGAATGAGCTGGCCGCCGCGAGCGCGGACGGCTGCTTGGAGAATGAGAATAAGAAGCAGGGGGGGAGGGGGGGAGCCGTACAGGCTGACGTGACAACATTTACAACTGCTCCGCGCTTGTTTCCCTCTGGTCGCGGCGAGGAGACGACGGAAGAGACATCGTCTCTGCCAAGACAAGCATTCGGGTTCCCCAAGAGCACAGCTCTTCGTATCTGCCGTCGACAATCGAGTGAGGTTTCGAAGCTTGAAGCAAGAAGTTCATCCGAAGAAACAGAACGGCTCCCATAGGACCCAGTTTCCCTAAACCCAGAATCCATAACAGCCAGGGCTGAAAGCAGAATTTGCTTGGTTTATACTTCCTTGGATGGCTATTTTTACAGGGCATTATATTATATCCTGTACAATATGGAAGACGTATATTGAGTGTGCAGCTATGTCTTACACTAGGTAATATTATATATAACGTAATAACATCTAGACGCGAGGAGAGCTAAGCCTATATGCCGATAGCAGAGACTAAGTCGCCTTACGTCCCAAACTTTGTGCTTCTTGTACTGCAGCTACGAAAATGCAACATTTGATCGAAAGCGTTACTTATACCCGGCTGAGACATATGATTTACTTCCACCTTGAGGGTGAGATTTCTACTTTCTGATAAAACTTCGGGGTTTCGTGAGCACGCGCACCCAAAGCACCATAGAAGGCAACCGACGCATGCTGGAGGTGAAGCTTCTTACGTAGACCTCATGTCGCAACACGCGTTAGAGTAATCTCTCAGCACGTTGTGAGGCTGAAAGGTGAAAATATGTCTTTTTTTCGTCCAAAAACAGCGTTGCAAGTTAAATGCATGCCAACAGTGTATGGTGTCCTGAAGGCAAACGAAGCCATAAAAAAAGAGCTAAAAGTAACATACAGATATTTAATTAAAATAGACGCCAGCGGACAGCGCTGCAGGCAGGACTCCTTCGATTAAGGATTTAAAAAAAATGCAACAAGCGACAAACACAGCACGAAAGTGTACTACCACTCGAAGCCGATGTATTGTCATAATGTAGATTCCTTTGTATACGCAACCATAGTTTGACCAACTGGTTGTTCTTGGGCGAGAAAAATGTTAACATCCTCATTAGTATCAGTATTATTATTGTCATTATTATTATTACTATTATTAGTAGTAGCAGTAGTAGCATGGGGACGACTTTCTCAGACACCGCAGTGAGGTGACCAATGGTCGCCTCGGTACTTCACTCACGTATTAGGTACGAAGAAGATGCCGGCTTCCTTTTGTACGGCGCGCCACACGTGACAAGCGTACACGTCAGAGTCCTCTCGAGCAGTTTATTACCCCCCTGTTTTCCGGGCACTTCTTAATCCGCCTTTGTATACCTCCTCGCCACCGGGGCTGGACCGCTTTTGTCGGCGGCGAAGGCGCCTTCCATGACCGCCTTTCATCACCCACCCCGTTCCCCCATCAACGACGGTGCAGTTTTTCTCCGGGTCTTCGGACCCCCGCGCGCCCATTCACCCTGTCAGCGACGCACCGCCCGAACATTCTTTGTCCCCGAACGCGGTTCGTGCCGAGGGCAAGATTCTCGGGCGCCTCTCGACGAGACGAGAAAATATCAACACACACAAACAAACAGACAACTGCAAACATCACATGATCACCACTAAGCGCAACTACATCATTGGCGACTCTATAGAAGCCATATTTGAGAGAGGTTGGCACCGCTCGGTCCGGGTCAAGTGGTCCATGCTCTTCCCAATGCGAGCGTCGAGGAGGTCAAGAAAGCGTTGGTCGTATGCAAGCGTCCTCCCCTTGACGCCTGCTTTCCTTACCTTGCCTTCAGCTGAAATAGAAAACTGCGGCGACAGGTTCGTTCGCGAGCCTTCTCGAGAGAATCGAATTTTCACAACGCCCATTGGTCAAAGACGAAGCCGTTATAGTAGGTTTTTGAAACCACGCGATGGAAACCGTCCATACTTCGCTTCATCTTAACTCCGAGCGGATCCAAAAAGAACCAACGACACAAACGCAAACGTACATATTTCAAACGCAGCGTCACGGCGCAATCTTCGCGCCTGATTGTATCAGTTGGAGGTTACACGGGCATATAAGCACAAAGAACGATAGCCTTGAACTTCTCGAGCACCTTCATTGGTCCGATTAATAACATCAATTCGTTACAAAATTAAAAAAAAATTATGGTTTGAATTAGATTTGCTTTTTTTATCAGATTAATTTGATTTATATTTACTGTAGCCAAAAAGTGATTATTTATCGCTACGTACACTTTAGAACATAGCACATTGATTTATTAATTCGTCCGATTACTGATAACAATCCTGAAGAAAAAATAATTATAGTAAATTGAAGGAATAGTTTAATTAACAACATTTTTATTTATATAAGCCCCTACCTTACCTTACTAAACCAAAACAATTTTTTTTATTTTAGCTAAATATCATTATTTGGCTTTCTTTCGCGTTCTAATTTGCTCGTAATAAGGCATTCCTTTTCTGGTATTAAGATAACAGGCAACAATGATATCGATCAACAAGATGGCCGAGCACACCTAGGGGCGCCAAACTACTCGAGTGCGAAATCGTCATACTGAAACCGATCGCACGCAGGGCGCGGCACGCACGCGCACGTACAGATTCGAGGAGAGCCGTGTAAAGTGTTCATGTTCGCTCGCTTCTGCTTGTCGTATCGGGAGATTGTTAATTACAAACTCGCTCGTACGCCTCTTTTTTATCTTTCTACGGGAGTTGATGGATTTCGGCTGCGTTTCGAGAGTTTATGAGGCAAAATCCCAGTGCTGATTTACGGCTCGCGCTCGCTGCCTCCGCGGAAAGAGCCCTTTTCCTCTTTCCTCTCCCCCATTCCATCCCCTGCTTTGAAATTCAGATTAAGCCTTTTCAATCTTCGAACACGATGCGTGGATGAGAGCGCGCGCGGATGAGTTAGAGGCAGAGTGAATGAAAGCGTCCCATCGAAGACAACTCTCACGCCCACTGTTTATTCGTGTATTTAACGACGTGCCTCCCTAATTATTGTTTTAAGATAATTTTTTTTTTACTTTTCCGTTGACTTTTTGGATGTTTTTTTTGTTTGTTTAATATCACTGTAAGCAAACCAATACATTTTGGTGGTGTTTCGTAGCGCGCAATAAATATGTTGCTGCATTCTATTAGCCGACATTCAAGAATGGACATTGCCACGAGACCTATAAGTGGTAGTTTAGTTCACTAGTATCGAAAGAAAATTTGTGGGACGACAGAAGGAGAGACAGCAGTTTGAGTTGGTGTTCGTTCCCACTCGATATCGGTATTAAGTGTGAAGCTTTACTTCCATGCAATTGCACATATGTGCGGGTTTTTTTCTTCATTTTTTTTTACATTTTACGCAGAACACATACTACTGCAGCAACTACCAAATTACTAAGCCAGAAACATCCAAACTATAAACAAAATAAAATAAATAAAAACAGGGTAGAGAGTAGCTAAAGAGGGTTGTGTCCACAAATATGATCACAATCTGGTCAACAAAAAAAGACAAAAAAAAGGATACGTTAGACAGCTTACAAGGCAGTCCAGCTTTAACACGAACATCAAGTAATTATGAGAGACAGCGGAACACGTAAACGTACGTTAGGATAAAGCGCGACAAAACCACGCCTGGCAACAAACCCAGCACACGAGATGAAAAGGCGGCGCGCAAAGTGAAGCGGCGTTTACGCCAAAAACTACCGCAACATCTCAGACTAATCTCATGGAACAAGACACGACGATATTCCCGAGACACTTTAGAAACAACGAAAAAAACAGCCGCAGCAACAACAACAACAAAAATCACCTAAGCTCAGCATTATGGCTAGACAAGCAAAAACACCAAGAAACACGCGCGAGCGACTCGACGTTGGAAGACGAAAACGACCACGGAAAACAACGCAGTAAGGCAAGGTAAAAGCATACGCGCATAGCGGAGGTCTGCACACCGACGAAGTTTATCAAACAACACAACAAGACAAAAGCCGTACATGAACGTAGTTCGGAGCCCAAGCGTACAAACATAAAAAGTACGAACGCGTAAGGCAAAACAAATAGAGACACGAACGGAGTCCTAGAACACGACTGCCACATACAAAAAGAAATACACCGAGAGAACATTGTTCCGTTAAACAACATAAAGATACGTAAACAAGGCATAAACTCATCTAAAAGCGAAAAAAAAATCGCACGAACATAGTTTGGCAACACAACAAAGACGCAAAACACATTAGAACACGCAGAGAGCTCCGTCTAGTGGCATTCAAGCTCATCAGGCGTGTGGGCAATGATTTGAGCGAGAGCGCCCCTAACACAGCTGGCGCACTACGGGCACCAGCTGAGGAACATAATTACGCGCCCGTTTCCCCCTCCCCTTTCGCTCCCCGGAAGAGGCAGAGGCAGCAACAAAAGAGACGACATCAAAGATGGCACGGGACCGGCGGCAAACTCGAGTTTGAGCAGCACTCAGCGACGAGGGTTAGCGCACGGCCACCTGACTTCCGCGCCCGGGCAGTCAACGTTCACTTCCTCCTCAAAACCCCGGCTCTGGCGTACCGACCCCGCCCTGAGTAAACCGCCAAAAAACCAAAACGCAACAAGCGGGTTACGTTGGCCGCTGGCTTGTTGGCTCTGCCGAGGGTACGGCCGGCACCGCATTGCTTCCCCATTTTTGGCCAAGTAGCCACTCTCTCCCCGATGGAAAGGGAAAAAGAGGGAGACAAGGCCGGCATGGGAAGAGAAAAGGGTCGCTGCCCGCGACCAAACTTTTCCCGCCGACTTTTGCGCCGCTAATTACAATAAATAACGTAATTAGCCGGGAGATTAAGCGCACGGGAAAAAAACGGAAAGGGAAAAACGAGGAGAGAGGGATACGACTCGTGGCGTAACCCTCACTTTAATGTGGGTGAAGCGCGCGCGATAGTGTAGCGGATGGAGAGAGGAAAAATGGGGAAGCGGCGGCTGGGAATTCCAAAATGGCCGACGCCACCCTCGCAAACGTGCCGCCATCTGGTGAGCGGACCATCAAGTTTGGGAGCTTCCATTCGTTCGTTGCGTTGACTGGCTGGCTGACGCCGACGGTGGGTCTAATGACGCGCGGCTTTGGGTCTAATGAACGCGAAATAAAAGGGAGAGGGTGAGAGGAGGAGTCGCAAATGGGTAAGCGAGGAGTTCGGCGGAGTGTGCGCGGCGTGTCTAATGCGTAACAAATCGTTTCGGGGTCGCAAATGACGGCCTCCTCGCGGCATGGCACATCTCGGGCCCGAAAAACCTCCGCGCCGTCGCCGTACTCCGTTTCGCCAAATGCGATGGACCGCGTTGGACGCCACGAGTCGTCTAAGCCCATCCGATGTCGTGCGAGTATCACGAGGCCTTTGGGGGGCACGTACCCTAATATCCCGAGAGATCGCCCACCTAAAATCAATCATAGCCTAACGGGGCAGGAGGTATTTGTGTAAATAAATATTAAATAATAGAAAATCAGATCAAAATAAGGTAGGCTAACTTTCGATGTGCCATAAGAAAAAGGTAAAAAATTATAGTTTTGGATTTTGTGACCGTCGAAACTTGTGATCGGAGGAAGGGGCAATGAACCAAATACGACTGTCGTTCCCAGTCAGCAGTGTTCGCTCATCCCCCGCCGTGGTTAAGTAACACCGTTTTTGCCGAGGTCACCATTGGCCCGGTCCCTGAAATTACACTAGGTAAGCTATCTTTTAATGTTTCTGAAAAAAAAAGCAAATCGTTTTATAATAAGGGGGCGGGCAGCGGGCTATCTTTCGTGGATGGGGCATATCTCGGGATATGCAGTCCTTTAAACCTGCTCAACCGCGTCCACTAAAAAAAAAATAGTGTGTTTGTTTTTTAGGTATGGTGACACTGAATATGATGCAGGTGAGAACTTTAAGCCATTGCTTAAGACAGAGACTTTCTGATGCGTATCACTTCCTTGTGTACTGTCACATAGTGATACAAGAACTGCCTACATACATGTTCTAGGCATGAAACATGCCTGGAACATGCGTGAAGCGCAGATCTTCAGTGTGCAGCGAACGCCGCGATATTCTGTACGACGTCTAAGGTGCAATACCGCTGCAAGCTCGCGGACCTTTTAAAGGGCCCCTGAAAAAAAAAAGTTTTTTTAGACAGTTTGGCTGGGACACGCGTGCCGAGAAATAAATTTTACGTGAACAAAAAAAAATGTTTAGAGCAATATTGACGGCGAGAGCTTCATTTCAGATTGTGCGCGCAAAGTCCATGACGTAATAGAATTGTCATTGGCTCTTTCGACCTGAACGAGATGGTCATTCACTCTTTCACCTCAGTGTGAAGGCGAAGACCATCCACCCCTCCTCCACACTCCCGAAATGCCGAGAGAGGGAGAACAAGTGGAAAGGTGGTGACACCCGACTAAATCGCGTCTCGCGCTATGAATATCGCTATAAAAAAAATAGCTTTTTCTTTTTGCGTAAAAATAATTTTTTGACACGCGTGCCCCAACTAAACTGTTAAAAAAAACATTTTTTTTATTTTTAGGTTTTTTTTAAGGTGTATCGCGCAGTGGTGACACAAAGCCGCATGCCGGTGCGAAGCTCATCCAAATAGAGAGGTTGGGATTGAACCCAGGGAATTCGGCAGGGCGAGCTTTTCGCTCCGCGTGCTCCGAGCAGCGCTGCGCTGGGGACAAGAATAGAAACGCCTCTCGTTGCTAGACGTTTTTTTGTGACCGTTCTTGGGATATTATTTCAGTCATCATCATTCTTCCCATATTCGTGTGGAAATGGGGTGCCCATTCCGAAGGTGGTTACGGGTTTTAGAGAAATAAGCGTCCCAAAATGTTCAAACTAAAATCGAAAACACTACCGCACAATCTAAAAAATAAGCTTTTTATTACAGAGTGTAAAAACGACTCTAGTATTCTTGGTGTGTTCACGTGGAAAATATACGAAACTAAATGTAAAACTAACAATCACATACAACACACACACAAACAACAAATAGTGCATTAAAAATGCAAACAACAACAAACTCTAAAAAGCACGATCGTGATATAATAATTGTACAAAAAGCACATCGTATACCTTGCTCAATTAGAGCTTTTTGCGAGTATATAGTTTTTCGACATACTGGTAAAACTATATCATATTTACCCGTATTGTATGATTTCTTTTCTCCTTAACGTTTATGAAAACGGCGATTAAAAAACAATTCTATACCCTTAAACCTTTAGCAACCCAAATACGTGACACTTGTAGTCATTGTGTCGTTACAAAAAACAAATTGTGAGCAAGATAATTTTTACGTCGACATTCAGATTGATGCAATCAAACAGAGGACACCATCCAACTAAATTAGTCACAGACTTCGCATCCCCCCCCCACACACACACACACAAACATTCCTAATAAATACGTGTGACTGTTTCAGTTGCCCAAGATGGTCGTTAAGGCTTGCACAACGAAACCACCGGCATTCAACTGCGTGCAAGTACTCAAGAGCACGCACCGCAGAACCGCAGTACCGGAATGTTGAACGCCCATTCAACGCTCGAATGGAAAGCGCATCAAAGTCCGGTGTCGCCATCGACATCGATCTAGTGTCGGAGGCAGCAAAGAGCTTTAGGCGCGCGTTGTTACGATACATATGCGGCATTGAAGTGGGCAACGTGGCAGGAAGTGCGGGGGTCCGATGTCGCAAGAGAACTCCCAGCATCGGAGCGGGTCGCAGGAGTGGCGCTTCACGCTTCGATCTGTCGATAGATGGCGCAATGAGTTCGGGTCGCTTGCGATGCGGCGAGGCCGCTTGTAATGCCGCCGATCCATCACAAAGAACAGCGTATCCGCCTCATGTGTGGTGACAGCGGTTTCCAAGTGGAGTGGACGCAACTATGCCCTGAATGAGCCCGGGTTGGGTAGGAAGGGTGATGGATGTTTCCTTTCATATTTTACTCCTCATTGGTCTTTGTTTCCTCGGATTCGGTGAACGCGTTCTTTCAGGTGGCGAGAGTATTGTGTTTCAGCGCGTGGGTAGGTGCGTCACTCGCCATTATGCGAGAGAGTGCCTTTCTAGGGCGTTTTAGGAAGTTTCTAAGGCGTTTAGGGCGTTTTCAGGGTGAAGTTTTCTTGGCGTCGCATGAGCCTTGACGACTGTTATGATTCTCGCAGGTTTTCGTTGTGGCTTCAGCTGTTTTGCAACATTAAAACACCTTTGGCTCTTCGTAGGCAAATGACCATGATGTGATTATGACATTCATAAAAACTGTTGATGTGCTTATAACTGTGATTGTCGTCCTTGGGAGGGGAAGGGGAGAGTTCAGGTCAGCGTGAAGCCAAGCACAGGACGAAAAAGACAGAATTGGTCAACAAACACGCTACGTGGCCCAAGCTGCCTCCCGTTTTAAAGAATCACTCCATCTATCCAGAAGAAAAAAGGAACACTCACGAGCAGTTTAGTGATTATGCGGCACTAGTGTAGGAACTGTGAAAGTCTGTGAAGCTTGAGCTTGCCTCATTGAAAGGATACAAAGGGAGAGAGAAAGTAAGTCAGATTTTCCAGAGTCTCGAATATTCGTACTCCGCAACTCATGTTTCCGTTGATACTATTAACGAAAACCAAAAATAAAATATTAGCAAAAAGAGACTAGCGAATAATCAGCGGAGTGAGCACAGAGAGAGGAAAAAATAAAGGTAGAAACTTAAAAAAAGTCGTATTTTTCGCCCAAAGTGTGCGAAGAAACGAAAGCGATAGCTGAAGCAATGCGGGTGGAATGGTGTCCTTACATATCTCAGGAAGGAAATGCGACGTGGTTAATTCTCATAGCCGTCGTGGCTGGTGTCGTGGATGCTACGAGACGATTGCCACCAGATCTCGGTGATCCGTAAAGTAAGTGGATAAGCGCTGTGGAAGCTTCTAAACAATCCATGATCCAACATTACGCGTAGCAATTGGATACTGCCAAAGTGGAATTTCCCATAACGCGAGTGACGTTTTTGAAAACAAATATTTCAAGCAGACGACACGGAAGACTCCTTTCCTCGCGTCGCTACTGGCGGGATGCAGGGGCGGCCGACGGGAAAACCCGACTTCGCTGGCCTCGCGCCAAGAGCGGAGAGAAGGGCTTTTCCGTAGCGGCGACGACAGGAGACGAGGTCGAAATCTCCGCAAAGTGTCGCCCGCAAAGTTATCGCTTTAAAATGGCAGGTGTGTGCTCCTAATCAATTACACACTTATGCCTTCATCTCCAGATAAAATAACAAAGCTTAGCAGCGTACCGATGAAAAAGACCTGTGTGGACCTCACAGTCTCAGCTGGACTGTCACAGCGTGTATTAGACAGCACCGCAACAACACTTTTGCCAAGCTCGCTCCGACTTTTACACACGTATGAAAAAAATGCATTCACATGCAATATTGATTTTTTCTCACTATGCGATATTCCATCGTGTGTGTTGCGTCGTTCGATTTTTTTTCTCATTTTTTTTAAATATTTTTTAAAGCAGTTCTGACTTTAGTAAGCTAAAAAAGAAAGTAAAAACTCAAACGGTACATTTGGAATGTTAATATACGGACTCCCAAAGGAATGAAACGTTCTAGCGGAGGGACGATAAGACGTAAATCAACAAAAAACATCAATTGCGTAACAAGTCATACAAACCGCACTAGAAATAACCCAGACAATATCAGAGTGTTTTTTTTTGTTCTGTTTTTCATTTAGCCACTTCCTAAAACTGGCAGCTCGAAAACCCGCTCACAGAGAAGGAGAGAAAGAAAAGAGAGAGACCCGCAACACACACAGACACACATACACAGACAAGCGGGCATGCAGGAACGCTGGCACGCACGCACGCACGATTTCCGAGGAGAGACGACATCCTCAAGGATCCGTTCTACACCAAAGGATGGCCCTGTCGGCGCTTCTTGACTTTGTTCGCGCCACCGGATCACGTATAAGCGATGTATCGGACGTCCTCTGTTTTCCACGCACGTTAAAAGCCTTCAAAACGAACCCTTTGGAAAAATCAGCGAATCAGTTCGCGATCTGTATACTCTGCGCTCTCCCATCGGTGCACAATGATTGCTCGACCCTTTAAAGAATCTCGTTCTAAAGGTCGTCATCGGGCCCGTAGAACACGGCATATTTTATTCTCGGCTTTCTCTCTACCCATCATCTTTCCGTAGACGACTTGACGTCAAGTACGGGATCGTAATATAAGACATTTTCAACCGAGCACGTATGACTATACCCGACACTGTTAGCGCTAACACGGCTTCGGCAATTTTTCGCATTTTACTTCAAAACGGTTTTGGCGCTCGAAAGGGTACTGGCGCATCGACATTTAGCATTTAGGTCTGTACCTTAACTGGGCACTTTCCACCAGTATAGAAGGTTTGATTGACAGCTCCTTCAATACAGACGGAAGAATGGAGAAAACCGGCGATGGCTTGCTCGCGCTAACAGCGTCGCGGAAAATTGCGCGCGCACAACCACGCACGCGCGAATGCAACACCTTTCACGTATGTACGCAGGAAAATCAGAGTTGCTAATGTCTCTTTAACGAGCTCGGCTGCCTGTACATTTTGGTGCGCGTACGTGCGCGCGTGAGAGATGAAAGAGAGAATCCAAAATTCTGAAGACGGCGAGAGTGAGCAGAGCAGTGTAATAACCTTGTTTCAACTAACACGTTTTTTTCCTGTTTTTTTTTTCATTTTGTTATAGCATTTTTTTAGACAATTTCTGGAACGGCTGAGGACAAAATGTGATGACACACCTCGACAAAGGGGATCTTCAAATATCACTGGCCACTTAAACCAACTCTAATCTTTGTTTAAGTTTTTTCCCAAACAGTCACATTCCACGGTTCTGCGAACTTTCATTTCTCTTCGAGCATACCTTGAGCTTTTCCGTAAGCAATGACAGAAAAACAAAAACAAACAAAAAAGCTAAGCAGTTTTTTTGTTTGTTTTTAGTTCCAAAAAGCCTCGCGTACGAGGTGACAAGCTAAGGAAGAATCATTAATCCTCTGCCAAATTTAAGACGACGCAGCGTCGCTGCGCTTTTTCAATGAAACCGGAAGAAGCCAAATCCAGAAAAATAAACTAAAAAATAAAAAACGCAGTCACACACATGCACGCAAAAAAGAAACAAAACAAAGAATGAAAAACGACTTTAAGTAACGAATCTGAATCGGAAGTAAAATGTAGTTGCCGCTTCACCCGAAAGTCGGTGCTGGTGTGCCGGAAGTCTGCGAGCGAACCGGGGTGCAACGCAAAAAAGAGATGACTGCTTCCGCTCGTGTGCCGCCATCTCGTGGGTGGTAGCGGAAACTGAAACTATGTGTCACTCGCCTTTTTTTTCTTTTTTTTAGCTTCGATTTTGTTTCTTTCGCAAGTTTAAATCATCGTTTAACGACGTTCTCTGGAAGCAGTAGTGTTGGCAGTAGGATTTGTTATTTTTCGTTTTTAAACGATTTTAACGCTTTCTTCTTCTGGGCCGGATGTACCCTCGTATATTTATATAATGGTAAGATTGAGGTGAAAGTCGTTACGATGCAATCGATCTGCCCATTCAACCTCCCGCAAGAGGGATTCAAGTTGCTCTATGTTGTGCCAAGACTAGCCGAGATCGTTTCGAAGCCGTACAAGACACAAGTCCTAAACTCGTAGTAACGATACAACCGGAAATAATATTAAAGAAAAAAAGGCGAGAGAAAGAGTGATAGAGAAAGAGAAAGAGAGGGATTTGTGCTGTGAGACACAGAAAGTGCATGGAAATGGTGGAAAGAGAAAAGACGTAACACACAAGTCGGAAGTAGGCAAGGCGCGAAACTCCCAGACTTCCGCGGACGAAGCGAGGCATAACGGAAGTAGACCGAAACTGAAACTAAGGGAAATGTTCCACTTTCTTCTTGCCTACTTTTCATTTTTTTCGTTTCTTTTTTTTTTTTGTAGGGGAACAGCGTTGTTAATACCCACCCCATTTTTTTTTCACGCGGTGATGGAAAGAGCTTTCGTTACTTCGTTTCGCATTTTGTTAAAATATTTATCAACATGTTTACATAGGGTTCTCAGGAAGTTGGCAACATGGCATGGAAGCTGACATTAAAGCCGTGGTTCACCCCGCTCACACACGGTGGAAAAGACACGGTGCAGACGTGATGGGAGAATTCCTACGCATCGAGCATCTTCGAGGCATATTTGTTTGGTACACGCGTCTGAGGACAGCTTTTGTACGCCCCATTTGACCGTCCTGCAAGGAAGACTGCACGATCATGACGTCTGTTGTACAAAGGCCGAGGCCTTGGAACGAGGTCCTCTTCTTCCATGCGACGTAATCCCAGCAGGACGGCGCCAGCTGAGCAATGTTTGAGCGAGCCGACGCCCAGCGTCCATCGACACGCTGACTGGACGCGAGGCCCTTCCGAGCCCTGAGGAAGCGCACGGGTCCGATTTCTCACTTCACTCTGTCTCTCGGTGCTGACGTCAAAGTTCGACTACGCGGGCTTTGATCATTCGAGCTGATGTTGGTCATACACTTGGTTTCAGGAAACGATGACGTCCCTACCACTCGCTACTCCATGTTAGCGACAAATGTTTAAAACAGAATTGTACGTGCAAATTGCCGGGCAATAGTGTTGCATACGTGAAACGCGTTCTAGCATCACGTGCCATCAAATCACGTGACGTCAATTGCCGCGCTACGTTTAGCGGGAAAATTTCATTGGTGAGTAAGCCACGTGACGTTCAATTTTTAAGCTACATTTTAGCGGAGAAAAAGACCTCACGTGACCCGAGGCACGTGACCGATACACCAATTCAGCTTCCCCGCTAGATTTAGCGGAGAAGCTGAATTGGGGCGTACGTCTCTCACGTCCCATAATGCAACACTGCGCGCTTTGCATTCAGGGACGTCACCACGCCATGAATTCCTGAAATCCAGCTTCACGAAATCCGGAGCATTAGCCAAAGAACCTTTCACGTTGAAAAGTAATAACTAACAATTCTGAGACCTGCAGATGTCAAAAATAAATCTCAACCTGAAACGTTCTTTGGGTAGGTCTTCGGCATTTCGACAAGCCCAAAAGTGAAGTCTGGATGAAAACTGGGCCACGAGGCTCTGCACTGATGGCTTGGCGGGTGGGTGTGGAAGATGCTATCGCACTAAAAATGCGTTTGCGCCAGGCGGGAATCAAACCCACACCATTTCTTTACATTATTAAGCGAGTGTCTTTCCAGTATCTCACGACACACTGCCTTGAGTTGAGGTGTTCTTTGGCGGGAAAGCACTGTGGTGCATTCGCTTTGCGTCCGTCATATAGCAACTTGGCACCCTGTCACACGTTTTTTTTTTTTAAGTCCGGGTTAGCGCAGGTAAGCTCGATAGGAATCTTCTTCAAATCCAGGTTAGCCCAGGTAAGCTGGATGGAAATTACCTTCCAGGAATTTCTATCGAGTGGACATGCGACCCGTTAAGGAAGTCACTAAACTAACCGATGAAGAGCGCCGAGGGCGAAGACGCCCCACGTTGCACGTGCAAAACAATTGCCCTGCGATTTGCTAAAGATTTTTAAACAATCATCCTGGTGTTAACAACATTCTATAGACATAACTATAATAAAATTTCCCGTGAAAAAAACTTTTACGGGAGGATCCATTGATGAATTCTTAGGGAATGCGTAAGTTTGACTATTGGGAACGGTCACACACGTCCCCCTTTCGGAATCGCTAACGCTGACCCCTTCACTTTTTTGTTTTAGCTTTCTATTTTGCTTCCTCTATTTTTGCTGTCTCTTCTTGGCCTCGCTAAGGGGTCAGTGTTAGCATTTCCAAAATGGCATGTGTGTGGCATTTCACAACGGTCATGCGAACGCAATCTCTAGGAATCCGTGAATGGATCTTTCTGTAATTTTTTTCAGCCCTTTTTTGTACTCTGCCTGTCAGAAAACGTCGACTTCCTTGGGCACGGTCACCCGTATCGCTCGTTGAAAGAGTCACATACATACCACTCATGGAAGGAACCCCATCCATGTCACTCGGGAAGGGAATCGCATCCATCGTTTTAACTACACACATAAATCAGCCCAGGTACCACCACTACGAAAACCCAGAGTGATCTCCGCGCCAGCTTTATATTGGGCGTGTCATGCTCCTGGGCCTTTAACCCCACACGGCATTAGGTCTCTTCCCGTGGAGAAAGAGGTTTAAGTCTCTGTCGATCTAGTCATGCTCCTGGGCCTGCATGCCATACAGAGAAGTAGAATGACTGTGAGGTACGCCGATGTCGACGCCCGATCCGTACGTATGTACGTCAAAGCATCTGTGTGCAGACAAAAATCTGTATAGGCCGCTTTGGAATGTGCTCCTGCTTAGGTGTCAATTCTCAACTTGACACCTTGAAAAAATTTACATTTCATGACCGCTCATTGGTGATCTCCGCGAAGTGAATTTAAGAGTGTGGTCCTTTTGTTTTTTACATGTCGAAACCGGCAATAAAAAAACAGTGTCTGCCCGGCCTAGTTGATAGCGTGTCTCGCCCGCAACCGAAAGGTCGTGGGTTCGATTTCGCTCCGCCCAAAATTTTTCGAATTTATTTCTTTTAAGGCACATAATTACTTATCGAGCAATCAGGATTTTCAGGTCGTGCCGACGCCAGATTTTCTGCGAAACGAGCTCCTTAGAGCTATCGCTTTAGAAATCTGTGGCGTAGTTACGTGGTAATGCCCCGCTTCGCACGCAGCGTAACTAGATTCGATGGCGGCGGGCATCGTTTTCGAGGCTTTTGCAACGTCGACGACGTACGCCCTGCATCGCCAACTACGACATGAACACAACGACCGTCATTGCCAGTGGTGGGAAGAGCCCATAAAAGATATCACTGTAGAACAAGCAACACGTGCGAGCGAGGCTTGCCGATGGCTATTTCGGTCACCGACATCTCAAGAAACGAGGACGTGGCAAGTCCAGAACGTCGTATCGCTTCTCAGCCAATGGAGTTGAGGCATCAGCCTACAAGAACCAATCAAGAAACATCATAGGCCACGCCTTGGCCGTTTCTTCCGCTCTCCCTGGCTGGAAAATAAAACGTCGGGCGATAAAAAAAGAAAAGCGTAATGTGCCGGCCTCTGGAGCCTTTTAACTCGACTTGACGTTGTTCATTATCTCCGTTCCGCATCGAAATTTCTCACCATATCACGTCATAAAGAAAACGGTGATGATGAGGTCATCGCTGACAGGCGCTAACGTTATATCTCGTCCGTACACACTGTGAAGTTCCTGAGTAGCGGTACAATAAAGGAAACTCAAAACAGAATTTCGAAGCGAAAGAGAAAGAAGAAATATGAAACAATAGGGGCTAATAAAAAAAGCAGGACCAATTTTGAGTTAAGCTCATTAGGAAGCAGGATACGGTAAGAATTAATTATTTTTCTTTTGTTTTGTTTTTGTGAAACGGAAAGTGTAAATAAATGCTCAGTCAGTGCATTTTTTATTTTTTTAATTGCCTTCTTTTTTATTAGTTTGTTTTGTCTGCGGGGAGGGCCATTAAAACAACGAAAACAAGAGTTCTCGCCAACGACGGACAATTAGTCTTTGGATCAAGTTGCCGTCGAAGGTAACGTACGACATTAAACGAAGCCAAACGAGAGTTGTTTAAAAACAGCACATAGCTATATAGTCTGGCTAAGCTAAAAAAAGCAATTGTTAGCCATCATTATCCGTTTAGCAAACGTGTACTTGGTATTTTTGAGTCTGCGAGTTATGATATATGAAGACATGGATGCGTGTTTGTTGTTCAGTGTGAACGTGAAAGCGCGCGTGTTTGTGATTTTGTTCACTAGATAGCAAAAGCTTGCGCGCAATAACTGTGCACCTACTGATCCTGATACAAAACACACTCGATTACTTTTAGTTCTAGAAAAAACTTCCGAATGGTCTTCAAGGTGCTAATATATAGTCATAAACGTTAGCAGAAGCAGGCAAAGTAATGTGAGAGATCCTACCACTTTAATAATCGGTCTTTTTTATACTTAAGCGCGATTACTCTCGTAGTTGCACATTACGACAACTACTATGCCTCACACTATTCACTCGTAATATGGTCTCTATACATAGCAGCAGACAACAAGACATCCATATCAATACTGCTCGATCATTGATGCGTAAAATCAGTGTACTATATGTGGATTTTCACCACTCGCTACAAATGATAAAACACTATTCACGGAGAGAAAATGAACGGGCGGAAACTGAGTCGACCGTGTTATCCTTTTTTTTTTTGCATTTCTTTAGTTTATGTATGGCTTGAATTTTCCAACTGTTTCTTTTTTTTCGCGCGTGTAATAACGTACAGGAATTTAGCGACGAAAATTGATGACTTCACACGCTAGTCCCATGGCGATTATAATGTTCTTTTCTGACGCTAAAACTATCAGAAACAATACGCATAATATTGTGGGCCTCTTCGACGATCTAAAAGTGCGGCAAACCTTCTTTTCGCGTTCTTAACATACTATCAAAAGTCAATAAAAATTCTATAAAAGTTGAAGAGCCAAAATGCATATATATACCGTTTTCTTTTATTCTTTACAGATTTGTTTTAAAAAGCCATGAAAGCTATACTAATGGCCAATTCGTCTGGGGAACACCACACCCGTCCAGTGCAGTAAACTCTTTCCACTTAAGTACACGAAAGGCTGGCGGGGAGAGAAGGAAGCTCCCCTCTCCCCTCTAGCCTTCCGTGTACCACGAACCGCACTGCACTGGTGCGATGCGGGCCCAGACGAATTGGCCATTATGCGGTTTGTGCGAGTGAGTTATACGGCCAGGGGGACATAATATGGGGGCTAATCGTAACGATCAGTCGGCTAATTAATTAAAATTCGTTCATTCACTTTTCTTATGACTGAAAACAGACAGAGGGTTTCAATTAAAAACTTGCTCAGTGTCATCGAAAACAACTAAATCAGTAATTTTCAGAAATACTTTGAGCGCGTGAGAAGCTCAGTAGTGTACTAAAGTTAGGACTCGTGGAGCAGCTACAAGCTGTCCTCGCAAGCTCTGCTACGCGAGAACAGCGCAGCAGAGGTTTGTTTTGCACTATTCCTCCACGAAGCGCGGTGCCGTCGGGGCCGAGAAGCGCTCCGATTGCAAACCGAAACTTAAAACCCATCGAATTTGTGCGGTATTTCAGAAAGCCGTAAAATGCTGCGCGTGCCTTCTATCGTTCTGAAATTTGTAGATTTAGTGTTTTTCGATCATGCTGAGCAAGTTTCTAATTGAAACCATGCCCTTCAACACAATATTAAGAAAGTTAATTACGCAAAAATTACTAACAAACTAATTGTCTCGGACTTTAATAATTTTACTAAATGGGGCCCTGGCCCAGGACGAAAATGACACAAGTCTTTTTTGTTGCGACGCGTGGTTTTCGCTATATCGAATTTGTCCACCTTTCGTGAAACACCCTGTATATCTATATATATATATCTAGTGAGAAGGTTCAACGGGACGGTTGGACGTGAAACGAAAGTTGAGGAGTTCCAAGAAAGGCCTTACTTCAGCAACGTTTCAAGCGGGGACTGCGTTTCTTCAGGGTGGGATGGTGTGTGTGTGTGTGTTTTTGTTTTTTTTTACATTTGACAGACCACCCCATTCTGAAGAAAAGCGGTCTCCGCTTGAAACGTTGGTGAAGCAAAGGCATTTCCTGAGCTCCTTATATATGTATATATATATATATATATATATATATATATATATATATATATAACGGGATGGTGGCGGGGCATATAATATATATATATATATATATATAATTAAATATGATACTGTCGGAGTACTAATACGAAGTTTATTGCGACGTTTCGAGCGGGCACCGCTCTGACCTGATGAAGACGGTCCCGCGAAATGTCGTAATAAACTTCGAAGTAGGAACTCCGACAGTACGCATCTTTGACTTATCAATTTTTCCCGGTCTATTGTTTTATACTTACCCTACTTCACTATATATATGTGCAGGGTGTTCACGAGGGTGTACAATTCGATATTGCGACAACTACGCATCGCACCAAAAAAAAAGGTTTGTGTCGTTTTTGTCTTAGGCCAGGGGCTTATTTAGGAAACTTATTCAAGTTCAAGATATTTAAGTTGCTAGTTATTTTTGCGTAATTGATTTTTTAAATAATGACTTTTAGGGCATGGTTTCGTTTGGAAACTTGCTGAGCATAATCGAAAAACACTAAATAAAATAATTGGAGTGCGATAGAAGGCACGCGCTGAATTTTACATCTCTCTGAAAAACCGCACAACTTCGACGGGTTTCTAAGTTTCGGTTTGCAATCGGAGCGCTTCTCGGTACCGACGGCACCGCGCCCCGCGGAGAAATAGTGCAAACTGCCTCTGTTGCGTTGCGCGAGGACAGCGAGCCGATGTTGGTTACACTATTTCCCCACAGGGCGCGGTACCGTTGATGACGAAAGCGCTCCGATTGCAAACCGAAACTTAGGTAAAAAACCCGTAGAAGTAGTGCGATTTTTCAGAAAGTTGTAAAAAGTAGCGCGGGCCTTCTATCGCACTCTAGTTTTCTTATTTAGTGTTTTTTTCGTTGATGCTCGTCAAGTTTCCAAATAAAACCATGCCCTTAAACTCAATATTTAAAAGAAATTACACGAAAATATTTAACAACTTAATCATCCCGAACTTAAGTAATTTTCATAAATAGGCCCCTAGCCTAGGACCAAAACGACACAGGCCTTTTTTTGGTGTGATGCGTAGTTTTCGCAATATCGAATTTGTCTACCTTCCGTGAAACACCTGTACATAAATAAAAACAGAAAGAATAAACATAGGGACGGACAGAACAGCACCTCTTTCGGTGCTGTTCTGTCCGTCCATATGTTTATTCTTTCTGTTTTTATTTAACTTCACCAACGCGCTCACGTCGAACCAGCCCTGTACTTATATATACAACGGCACCGCTTCCGCAAGGTGGCTTCTCCACTTCGTTAGTCCTCTAAAGGAAAAGCCCACTTTACGGTAACCGGCTTGTTCCTAGTTCCTTTTCTCTCTTACAATAAAATCAACAAGAAATTAGATTTTTTTCTTTAAGATAAAAATCTACGTCTATAACGGGGGCTTACGTTCGATAAAGGACAAAGCCAATCAAAGGCACCAAGGGCGCTTTTCTCTTCCCTAAGATTACCCGGTCTAAGCCTACGGATGATAAATCGCTTCCATTCCTGGCGGATATCATTATTTTTCTCAAGAAACTTCTTTTTTTTTTCATAAATAAAAGCTTACACTGAAAATTTTTTCAATATGAGCGAGTTACCTCAGTCAAGGACACTCCTTACCCGAAGCCTTTTCTCACCCAATCTGTTTACAAGCGCAACAAATCCCAGACAAGATGTCACATTGGCGGCAATGGTCTTACGTGTCGCGTGCTGCTCAAAAAGGCGGACTGTGCTCATAAATTTGCTGCAGTTCACAATTTTGTAATATATACAAAACGCCGCGTTATTGTACTACAATGTGTGTTTTCTGAGCCTTCCAAATGACAACGATCGTTCAGCCCGGACTGAACATGTTGAGCTCTCCTGAGGCTTTGAGACGGACACTCGCTGAGAAAGTCGCAGAGTTGGTCGCTGCCGTTGGCGAGCTCCAAGGTCAAGCACGGCGTTGGCCAATCACGGCGGTCCCCGATGTCGCCAACTTTCTCGTCGAGCGGCCAACTCAGAGCCCCACTTCAGCCTCAGCTTCAATACGATCGTGGCTGGGGAAGAGTTCACGACAAATAGCGAAACCGCCTAAACACGGCGCTACGCAAAGGCACAGTGAGTCGTCCTCACGACCAAGAAAAAACTATAGGCTGCTTTAGAACTGGGTATATTATAGTAAAAACGATAAACGACGAAATCAAGGTACCCCAAAAGCCAGAGCATATATGCACCTATGCGAGAAAGGATGGTCATAATGTTCTGGGCTTTTCTTTACTCCCTCAAATTTTACTCCTACTGCGCCTCTACTGGTTTTTATACGCCGCAGTCCTCGATAAAATACGATCGCTTCATAGTCAATGACACTGCTGCTTTCGTCATTGCATGACTAAAGCATGAGTCATTACATTGCACTGCTGCTTTAGTCATTACATTTCCATACGCTTAGAAAACAACGAGAAGACTCACTGGGCACCATGCAATCGAAGAAAACGTCCTTAAGCTCTCTACATGTATCAGTAACTGCAATGCTCCCCGACCAACGAGCTTCTATCAATTGAAAGATCCCTTTAAAAATCTTTTTTGTTTGTGTTTTTCTTTGTCTCATTTAGAGATTTTAGTACTCACACATGCGATCGCTTTCGAGAGTCTAGACTACAGCGTTTTTCTGGGTAGCAAGGAGCGCCAGAACGAATTGAGTGGGCTAATACCCCTCGTCAGTACGCCGACTTTATATTCCAGCAATATTTTAGCGGCACAAAATTTAACCGAGGTACCGTCAACAACCCGCTTCGGCGAAGGAAAATCCGGTGGCGTGCGCGAAACCATTAGCCTCGGTACAGTCTCAGAACCAAAGCAGCTCATCGTGCGTTCCATTCGCGTGGCGAGATCCCCTATGCTCGTACGCCGACGCTTACGTGGATGATTATTTGTCACGCACGCCAATCTATTTCTTCGTTGTTTCTAGCGTCCGAGCCAGGACGACTCGCGCGGTACAAAAATTACAACTTAATCGACGGTGGACAAACAGAGTTCGCAACACTCGACGGACCTGGGCCGTTATGTTTTAGGTCGCATGCAAAGGCCGTCTGCGAATGCCGTCTGCACATCGTCACCCCGCTACAGACCAACGCGCGGTTTACAGACAAGCCCGCGCCTGCACACACCAGGTGCGGGTAGTGCGCGTGCGCTCAAGCCATATTCGCGCGACAGGAAGCGACTGTGCACGCGCATGACCGACAGCAGCGCCACCGCAGCGGGGTGACGTTCGAGGGTTGGGACGTTTGCTTTCGCGACACACTTGAGAGAAACAATCGTCGTCATCCCTACGCAGGGATCTTGGAGGATGGTAGGGTGGCAACTCTGTCTAATCCTAACGAAAAAAAATAAACAGTCCACGCTGTGGCATTACTTTTAATGTAAGCTATAGGGCTGTAGCTCTCGAGGAGAGCCGTATATTGGGAGAGTTTGGCCAATCGGTGGAGCAGAGCCGCCGGCAGCGCCGAATATTCCCTCCGCGGTTAGAGCGTAAACTGAAAGTGCGACACAGCGTCGACCAATCAGCAGACCGGGACGTCACGATATTGGAAGCGACATTTAAAGCATGAAATAGCAGCATCCGATCTCGGCGTCTGGGTGACAATGGCGTCAAAAGCAAATCAGCAGCAATCATCGCAACCACGCAGTTTGGTCTGGTTTGGAGTGCACGTTCGTTTATTCTACCGTTGAATATGGACGTGACGAAAACCTTATACGCGCCAAGTTTTCAGTCATCAACAGCTACACCTCTTTACTCTAGCGACGCGAAAACGGCTTGAATTAGTCGAGTCGCATTTTTAGAGCTCACGACCACCACTAGGGGTTGATTCGCGGCCTGTGGTTGGCCACGGGATACTAGCTTATTCAAACCAATGAATGACCAAGCTCTCCCAATACACGGCTCAGGGTTGGGGTATGTTACAGCGCCCCGTGGCCGAGAGAGACAGGCCTATGCTCGGTGCAGATCGTTGTTCTTATGTCTAAAGCTATTTTCAGCCTCGCCATTAGCTGAGTTTTCTCCGAAGCTTAGAGCGATTGGCCCTTCCCAAGTGCCTTGCGGGAAAGTACGCGCTGCTCCAGAGAGTGTAAACGCGCCGCACTCTACTTGGGTACGCGGATACGAGAGAGGAAGCGCTGGAAATGCATACCACGTCGGTAAAACGCGCAGAACCACCCACGGAGCACTCGTGTGCCGGGCATCTCTCGGCTTAATTCCGAGTTCGTGCTATTTCTGAAAAAGGGCCGATCTCTCTCCGGGTCTTAATTGCAGCTCCGCCGCGCCCTTCTCCAAGCACGTCGTTTAAGGCCAATGAGGATCGAGAAACGCGCGCGCCGCCATCTCGTAGCCCAGAAATTAAAAAAAAAAGAAACACCAGTCCTCGCACCCCAAAAGCAACCGAGCTTGTTCGCGGCAAATTCGCTTTCCAAATCCGGCATTACGCTCGACTGATTTTTGCGGAGCGAAACAGCAGCACATTTCGTGCCTGTTCCCTACATTCCGACGCTTCTCTGCTGTCCCCGCAACAGAGCCAGAAATTCCCCCACAAAAAAACGGAATGTGTTACTAATTACGCGGGAAGTAATTACGTGGTAATCGTGGTGATCACATGCAGAAGAACCCCCTCCCCGTTTCATCCCTCATTGTTGTTGTTGTTGTCGCCCCCGACGCCGCATCAGCTGAGGCCATTAAAGAAGTCCGTTCGTGCGACTACAAAGGTTCAGACGCTGGCGGGAGTTTTGAAAGCGTTTTCCTCTTTCCTAATGAGTACGCGACAAAGGCTTAAAAGTTGGGTAACGAAAACGCAACCTCCGAGCTGCTGTGGATGCCCAAAGTGGGTTTGGGAAATCTGGTATTTTTAACTGCGCCTAACGACGACTTTAGGCGGATGTTATTTGCAAAGCTCGTGCATTTTTAAAAGAACACACGAAATTGTGCTTTCGTTGTTGGTTTGTTTTTGTTTGTTTTTTGTATTTAAAAATGATTGACTTATATTTATCCTTCGGGTAAAACTGGCATACACAAAACCTGTTTCAACGGCATTCTTCGGTGGCTTGTGGTAAACAGTGCAGGTTTTTTGTTTCCTTTTTTTATAGCGTGTAATTTTGTTTTGATCTCTCTCCCTTTTTTATATGATAGTGGGCATGTCTTGGATTTCTTGGCTCTTCCCATCGATTGTAATTCCTTCTTTACGACGATCTAAAGTTTTTTTGCACACGTTAAAACGTACATGCTTCCCGCGCTTGGCTTAGATCTGTTTATCCCTTCGCCGGTCTCTTCCCTTAGCGTTACGGGATGTGTTCAAAAGAACGCTGCAAACGAGATATCGGAAGTCGAGGAAATAAATTTCCAATCCTTACATTTCACCGACGACCTGGATGACACGCTCGATGAACCTTCGGTCTTAAAGCTTTGGGTCTTGGAAAAAAACGAGTAAGATCAATGCTGAACATGCGACTGTTGCCAAACTTTCTGGGTGAATTTCAAGAACATCGTGATCGCGGTATTTCTAAGTTTAAGAGGGGAAGGAAGTGGCGAGAAGTCTATAACAGGGGACACATGGATACTGCCGCGCTGCAGCGCGCGCCAGTACCCATGGCAACCGGTGCTGGCGTCCCTACGTCACTTCCGCGTGGCGCCGCGTCGCTCGGATCTGGTCGATACAGATAAGGCCGCGCGGTGCGCCTGTGGCGCGCCTAGCGGCAAGCGGCGAGTGTCGCGGTGCGCCCACTTTCACCGCTCATGTATTCCATGCTTTAAGCGCGAAACACATGCGCGTCAAAACTGTCCGGTCCGGCGTGCGAACTGTCGGGAAGATGGCTGCTCCGAATCGCCGCACAGGACGGTTCGCGACACATGGCTTCCGACGCGTCGTTGCGTCGCTCCGTTCAGCTCCGCCCAGTTTCGGGTATCCCTCTACCGAATGGATGGATGAATGCTAATGGCTATATTTATAACGGGCGGTAGCTCGCGCCACCTAGCCTAGAAAACTAAAATACTACCCTCGCCCTTCTTGGTTTTTCTGACTTTAAAACAAACATAATATTTTTATTACATTCTATTAAAGTGTGCGTGTGTAGAGATTTTCCGTGAGGTTACTTTTCTGCTCAACATCACTTAATCGCGATGGACCGCAGCGGACCTTAGGAGCCATCCCAGCGAAGCGAGCACTGCGTACAAATCACGTGACTACGCACACCGCGCATTGCTGCGTCTCTCCCGAAGTTCACGTGACACTCACACGGCATTGGAATGGCTCGTAGCGTCCGCTGCTCTCCATCGTAAGGTGAAACGGAGTACATTCGGGTTTCGACGGCCTCGATCGGTCCCCGAAGGCCGGCTTGCTATGGCGCGCGAGATCAGCAGCTTGTTTTGCGCGCGCGAGAAAACTCGATGGCGTCCATCTCCTTCACCGCGCACCGCCAGCACCGCCACATGTGCGTGTAGGCGTTGTAAAGAGGGGGATATCCGCTTCCCCGAACTGCCCGAACCACGAAGCGCCTCCTCGCCCGATCGGTCCGAAAGTCACGTGACAACATGACCTTCGCGCCATCCGTGCTGCCATTGGCTGCGGCCCTCCGAAAATCGGACAGCCGTGCGGCGATATCTAGCAAGTTGGACGCACGCCGTCGCCGGACGGAGGCCCCGTCCGACGCTCCGTTGCGACGAAAACCCTCGCCCTCGGACGTCGTTCCGGCGGTTCGCACGCCGAATCGGACAGTTTGGACGCGCATGTGTTTCGCGCTTACAAGCGCGCAAACACATGCGCGTCAGAACTGTCCGGTACGACGTGCGAACTGTCGGGAAGATAGCTGCTCGAATCGCCGCACAGGACGGTTCGCGACACATGGCTTCCGACGCGTCGTTGCGTCGCTCCGTTCAGCTCCGCCCAGTTTTGGGTATCCCGTCTACCGAATGGATGGATGAATGCTAATGGCTATATTTATAAGGTCGGTAGCTCGCGCCACCTAGCTAGAAAACTAAAATGCTACCCTCGCCCTTCTTGGTTTTCTGACTTTAAAACAAACATAATATTTTTATTACATTCTATTAAAGTGTGCGTGTGTAGAGATTTTCCGTGAGGTTACTGTTCTGCTCAACATCACTTAATCGCGATGGACCGCAGCGGACCTTAGGAGCCATCCCAGCGAAGCGAGCAGCTGCGTACAAATCACGTGACTACGCACACCGCGCATTGCTGCGTCTCTCCCGAAGTTGACGTGACACTCACGACGGCATCGGAATGGCTCGTAGCGTACGCTGCTCTCCATCGTAAGGTGAAACGGAGTACATTCGGGTTTCGACGGCCTCGATCGGTCCCCGAAGGCCGGCTTGCTATGGCGCGCGAGATCAGCAGCTTGTTTGCGCGCGCGAGAAAACTCGATGGCGTCCATCTCCTTCACCGCGCACCGCCACATGTGTGCGTGTAGGCGACGAGGGATATCCGCTTCCCGAACTGCCCGAACCACGAAGCGCCTCCTCGCCCGATCGGTCCGAAAGCCACGTGACAACATGACCTTCGCGCCATCCGTGCTGATTGGCTGCGGCCCTCCGAAAATCGCACAGCCGTGCGGCGATATCTAGCAAGTTGGACGCACGCCGGCGCCGGACGGAGGCCCCGTCCGACGCTCCGCTGCGACGAAAACCCTCGCCCTCGGACGTCGTTCCGGCGGTTCGCACGCCGAATCGGACAGTTTGACGCGCATGTGTCTCGCGCTTAAGCGCGAAACACATGCGCGTCAAAACTGTCCGGTCCGGCGTGCGAACTGTCGGGAAGATGGCTGCTCCGAATCGCCGCACAGGACGGTTCGCGACACATGGCTTCCGACGCGTCGTTGCGTCGCTCCGTTCAGCTCCGCCCAGTTTTGGGTATCCCTCTACCGAATGGATGGATGAATGCTAATGGCTATATTTATAACGGGTCGGTAGCTCGCGCCACCTAGCCTAGAAAACTAAAATACTACCCTCGCCCTTCTTGGTTTTTCTGACTTTAAAACAAACATAATATTTTTATTACATTCTATTAAAGTGTGCGTGTGTAGAGATTTTCCGTGAGGTTACTTTTCTGCTCAACATCACTTAATCGCGATGGACCGCAGCGGACCTTAGGAGCCATCCCAGCGAAGCGAGCACTGCGTACAAATCACGTGACTACGCACACCGCGCATTGCTGCGTCTCTCCCGAAGTTGACGTGACACTCACACGGCATAGGAATGGCTCGTAGCGTACGCTGCTCTCCATCGTAAGGTGAAACGGAGTACATTCGGGTTTCGACGGCCTCGATCGGTCCCCGAAGGCCGGCTTGCTATGGCGCGCGAGATCAGCAGCTTGTTTTGCGCGCGCGAGAAAACTCGATGGCGTCCATCTCCTTCACCGCGCACCGCCACATGTGTGCGTGTAGGCGACGGGGGGATATCCGCTTCCCCGAACTGCCCGAACCACGAAGCGCCTCCTCGCCCGATCGGTCCGAAAGCCACGTGACAACATGACCTTCGCGCCATCCGTGCTGATTGGCTGCGGCCCTCCGAAAATCGGACAGCCGTGCGGCGATATCTAGCAAGTTGGACGCACGCCGGCGCCGGACGGAGGCCCCGTCCGACGCTCCGGTGCGACGAAAACCCTCGCCCTCGGACGTCGTTCCGGCGGTTCGCACGCCGAATCGGACAGTTTGGACGCGCATGTGTCTCGCGCCTAAGTCGCTCACCCGATATTAGATACAGGATGCGGCCGTAAGGACTATAACATTTGGCGCGTCTTGCAAAATTCGAATTCCAAACGTGCCTACCTGGAATCGGGCACGCGAACATAATTTCGCAAGAAGTTTTATGTGAATAATTTTTTCGGGCTACAGCCAGGCGTGATATAAAATTAGAAATAGAGCAAACCGGCGTCAGTGCGTTTCCTATACCGGACGTTCGTCGTGTGAGGACTGATTTGTGAGCCTGCTCCCAGAGGGTCACTTTTCATGTATTTCGTTAAAAGTGTTCATTATAGCGATTGTCTCGCTCATCGACAGCCTCTGCTATTGAATTTCACCGTTCTTGCGTTCAGCAAGCCACCCGGGAGCGAGGTCATCGACCAGTGTGCAGACGACAAATAGGCTGGAATCGGATATAAGAAAAAATCAGCAGAACCCATCCTTTGGGAATGATTATCTACGTTAATGCGAATAGCATCAAACGGTGCGGAGTTATGCGCGTTCGTCAGGTGGCCGGCACACTCTAGATACGCCAGCCCACTCTTGAGGCGATTCTAAATTTGTTGACACTTTCACAGCCCTGCGCACGATCTCCGCAGCCCAGCACGTGCGTTTGTGTCACTTAGGAAGGCGAGCAAAGCACGCGCCATACGCACAAACACTCAAAATGGTACCGACCAGACTTTCTGGCGTCTGCAGCTAGTCTCAACCAACGGTACTCTAAACGGTTGTTTATATCTTTACCATGGACGCGCTTTAGCAGCGTGTCACGCTGCTGGTGCGCGCGTGTTCCATGCACGAGGGCTCATTCCGCTCTCGTAGGGCTGAGCACGGCCGCTACATCACCCTCTCCGAGCGCGGGAGAGGGTGAGCTAGCGGCCGTGCTCAGCCTCACGAGAGCGGAATGAGCCCTCGTGCATGGAACGCGCGCGCACCGGTAGCTGTGACAGCGCTGTAAAGCGCGTCCTATGGTAAAGATATAAACAACCGTTTAGAGTGCGTTGAATGACTGCCTTCATAGCTGGTCTCCAGGCTGTTTTTCTTTAGGAGTATGACACACCCGTTCCTACTCTCACTTGTCCAAACGAAGCTGGCATCCCATTTGCCATTTATTATAGTTACAACTACGAACGTAAACCAGTACAGGCTTATGGGTTTTTGGAAAGAGGTTGTCGACGCATTGTTCTTTCTGAAAGCTCGGTTTTCGTTGGAATATTTATTTAGTGTTTCAAGAAAATGTTTGTCCCATGCGTTGGTTGAAGGGTTTTTTTCTCTTCCAATTTATAGGTCAATGTTTAGTGACAGTCCAGGACATGATGTTTTGAAACGCGTTAAAAAGATGTGTGTATCTCCCAGCGCAAAGACATTTTTCTTTAAATTGCATACCTCAACGCTACCTGTCAAGTGGTGGCTTCAGGAAAAGGGATTTTTTGTTCCATGGTCCATCAACTGTCGACTATGTAACAAGCCTGAGACCATCGAACATTGTTTCATTTACTGCAATGACGCAATCTTTTTTGGGGATGTTCTTCAACGAACGCTGAAAAAGGATATTGATTTTACGGAACATAGTATACGATTTCTTCCTGTCGAAACACACGAACTTGTGCCATACGATTTATTCATGCTACTAGGCCTGCATAGCCTGTGGAAGTGCCGCATGATAGACAGAAATGCTGAACCACCACGTACGACAAGATCTATCTTTATTGAAGAAGTTGCCAAAGTAAGGAGCGTATACGAGGCACGCCCATCGGTACCAGAATGGTTCAGTCTCTTTGACGCATGCCTAGGTCTACCACACTTTTAAACATACGTTAACACGTCAGTTTATCGTTTTCGAGTGAGCGGTATTATAAATTTCCGACCATGTTAGTACTCTAATTTGAAGCGCGAAGTTTGTTTTGTACTTCATGCCCGTCTGTGTAGTTTGTTACTTCGCGACTCGCATACCTTACATACGTACATGTAAGTAGCTTGAATATAGTCGTGCAACAAGGAGTGAGAACTGGGCATTGCGTGCCAATCGAGTCGACATGAAGTATTAATATGAAGTGATTGTGTATTGATTTGTTTTGATTGTGTTTTTCCATGCATTAAAGATATAAAAAAACTGCCTTCATAGCTCTGTGGTTAGCGCGTCTGCCTGCTGATCAAAGGGTCAACGGTTCGAATCCCAGCCGGCGCCGGTCTTTTTTATTTATTTATCGACCCGCGGCGTAAGAGGTTAGATAGCCAGATAGATACATAGACGAAAAGTGCGTGAAGTAGCCAAAGAATGCTATTCGCATTAATACACGGCCTGCGATTTTGCATTATTTTTAATACTTCACTACATTAGAATATAGCTCTGAAAAAAAAAGATAAAAAACTTCTCGCGAAACTATGTTCACGTGCCTAATTTCAGGTAGGTACGTTTGGAATTGGAACTTTGCAAGGCGAGGCAAATGTGCTAGTTCTTACGGTCGCACCCCTGTAGTTTTCTAGAGAGAAACCAGAGTCGACTTGTTTATTTTGCACAAAGCTTAAATACTATGTATAGTGATGATTTGTTTGTTTAAGTCATGTGTACATAATGAAGATTAGTATTAAAAGCAGAAATAAAAAAGAAACGAAAAGTTTCGGTGGCTTAGCTCGGTTATGCCAGGATATACGTAGCGTGAGCTTATGCGCACAAAATGAGAGGCGCTATCGAGTGGCTCCGGTGCAGCGTCAGACTTGGCTACTGCGCAACGGAGGCGGACAGATGGGCATTCGGCGGCACCAGTGCGTCTGCCGCGGCTATGACGTCACTCCTCTGGAATGTGCAGACCGGCGAGGCGCGCGCGGTGGCGGCGGAGCGCGCGGCGGCGGCGTCTCCGGCGCGCCAGCTGTGCGCCGTGTGACGTTACTACTCCTCGCGCTTGCGCAGCACTGGAGCACGGCTCATTATGCGAGCTACGCGAAACTGCTCAACCTCGGCCAGTGTAGCTTACGCTACAATAAACAAACCATAAAAAATTATCCCCGTTAGCACACTGGTAGAATACTGAGGTCGTGGGTTCGATTCCCGTTGTGGCCGGTCTAGAAATGTTTTGAGAGCGCAGCTCTTAGGCACCCGTTTCCGGCTTGAGCGGCGTCGGCGTCGCCTTTGGCGTAACCGCGCGGTGCATGTTGGGTAAATTTCCCCGCTAAATTTAGCGGAAAATCCTCCCCGCTAAATTTAGCGGAAAAATTTTCCCGCTAAATCTAGCGGAAAATTTTCCCCGCTAAATTGAGGCGGAAATTTTTCCCGCTAAATTTAGCAGAAAACTTTCCCGCTAGATCTAGCGGAAAATTTTCCCCACTACATTTAGCGGAAATTTTCCCCGCTAAATCTAGCGGAAAATTTTCTCCGCTAAATTTAGCGGAAAATTTTCCCCGCTAAATTTACCGGAAAATTTTTCCCGCTAAGTCTAGCGGAACATTTTCCCCGCTAAATTTAGCGGAAAGTTTTCTCCGCCCCACCACCCACTCGAGGTCACGTGACCCCCCCCCCCCCCCGTGCCTTCCCCTCCTCCTCAAGAGCTGCGCTCTAATTCGGCGTTACAGTGAGTTGTAAACGGCTTTCTTCTCAGTTTACCCCTCTTTTCTACAGGTTTTCCTCGGAACTACGCTGTGCAACGTATTCCGTGGCACTCAATTAAACTAAAACCAAAAAAAAAAAACATTGGGTTGTTTGTATGTTTATACAGCCTAGAACTTAGACTGCCTCAACGGGCGGCTTGTCTCCCATCTGTACGTGAGTAATTTAGCCAGTGCAGTACAACCGATAGCCTGGGGTCTTTAACGTGCACCACGCAGTAGTGGTACACGACCGCACGCCGGTAAGATGCTCATCCAGATCGAAACGGGCGGGGATGGGGATTGAACCCAGGAACACTGGGTTCTGCAGCGCGAGCTTTCGCTCCACGTGCTCCGAGCTCTTTCCATATGGAATGTTTTCTATTTTTTTGCTCAGCCACTCTATTTATTAAACCAAAATTATGTTTTTTTTCGGTTATTTTGCTTGCCGAGTTCACTAACAAACGAACAGACAGCGACGTACAGACGCACCAACATTATCGCGGACATAAAATATATACATATGTGACATGCCATGCATATTAAAAGACGAGACTCGAATGGCAACCCTGGAGCAAAAAGCTTGGAGCAAGATGCAGAGAAAATGGGATCGATGGAAGAAGCAGGGGACCATAAAATCCAAATGGCCAGTACGTTTCCGACTGACAATACCTCAATCGTACTCAAACAACGCAGAATAAGCTAAAGTGTAGAGTATATAGCGCTCGTAAAATTAAACGAATAAATATGCGAGGCGGTAACAAAATGAAACGAGACAAACTGAGAAGTGGATTCGTCGTTCTAATGCGGGAACAAAAAATAAATAGTATTAAAAAAGACGTTTCGACAGCATTTCTGAGTCCTCCGGACAGCAGCCGTTCATTCGCGAAATGACGGGGAAGAAAAAAAAGAAAATAAAACGAGACAGACAAAGATATGCGAGGCCGAAGGCAGAGACGAGAGGGTGAAAATTTCGGCCTTTGCTACGAATGAATAACTCGCGGCAGTTTAGTATCCAGTGAACGGGAAAGAGAAGGAATCGTTTCCGACAGCCCATCTCGATTCCCAAGCTGCCATTCAGTACCGCTGTAACGTGGCACCCTCTTTCGGCCACTCGGAACGTTTTTCGGTGACTGACTTCCTTTTTTTTTTTTACTTCTGCATTGCGTGTATGCTTTCTTTCTTTCTTCTTTTTTTGAGTATGCATATATAATGTTTTATATCCCACAGTCGTAACGAGTTGGCATTACGATATGTTGGCAGTGCTGGCGACACTTTCTTCTATTCTTACAGTTTTTCATATATATATAAATAATTTGAAGGAACAGCGACAAAGCGACTTGAGTGCTGCAGTTTTATCTTAGTACCGCACACGCCTTCTGATATTTCAATATAGTTTCTTTCTTTAATGGTCAAACTTTATTGGTCGACTCAGCCGCCCCACATCTTGCTAGCTAGTGTCTTCTTCTTTGTTTCGTACAGCTCTTAATTTTATTCCGAGTTTGATTCCTAGCTCTTTGTTAACTGCGTTCATTTTTTTTTTTGTTTTAATTTACTCAGCTCTTTTCTCGTCGGGTCTCTTTTGCGTAATTCCGTCGGAACTATCCATTCCGCGAAACGAATGGCGGGAGAATATGACTTGTCTTATTGCGCTCACTCCCAATACTTGTTGTAAAAAAAAAAAAAAAAACGAAGTCGACGATTTTAAATTTTACTGATCATAATAATAGGAAAAAAGAGCAGTCATTCTACCGCGACTCATTTTATTTTATGTTTTGACTAGCACCGAGGGAACAGTTTATCCTCGCGCGCCAGCACTTAATATCTTTTCCTGCCTTCCCGACCGATGCTTTTTCCTCTTTTTTTTTATCGGTTTTAGTCTTCCGAACTTTGTTCTGTTTTCTTCCCGTTCGGGTATAAATATTGAGTTTCGTTAGATTCGCTTTAAACGCCTGAAAATCTAAAAAATTAAAAAAAAGATCAAATACGTCCGAGTTCCCCTCCCTCGTAGTTTGTAATGGAAGTTCGGGCGCCTAAAAAAAAGAGCGGAGATCTGCGACGAAATTTTTGCTCCCATCTCGATGTGGATGTGACTTCTTCCTGTCTCTTTATGAGTGTGTTGTCCGTGTGCGTTTTTCTCCCTCATTAAAAAAAAATCTTTACTAATTTCTGTGAACTTTGTACGTGAGTCTCGTAAGAAAAGGAATGCTGCAACGAGTGTGCCTCTGAAATGAGCGCAACCGACGCTACCATCGGATGAAGCCAATCAGGCGGCAGCGGAAGTGCACCGTCACGGCACCCTTTGTACGCTTGCTATCCACTGAACCAATCACGAGCAGTAGATATTCTTAGGGAACTGTTTTTGCACATCCGGCTTCCCGTTTGTGGTGCGCGCACATCATCGTACATCGTCGTTTGTGACGCCTGGATTCTTCTCATGTCTGCACTTCGTAAAATTGTGTTGTTTGTGAAGCCTTGGTTTGTCAGCAAGCGCAGAAAAGCAGTTCTAGTCGTATTATTGGTTTAATATCGCTTTGTCGTCCGCGTCGTCGTTGTCTGCTCCTTCGTCTTCGTCAATGGCGTGAACCCACTGCGGCCGCGGGAAAAACAACAACGCCACTACGCGAGCACTTTGGCTCCTCGGACGTCAAGATCACCTTAAAAACGAGTGAACATCTTGTTCAATGGCAAAGAACATAAAAATTCCAGAGACCATCGGCTCGGCGTAGCACCGCGGAACAGCATCCAATGTGTCGGTGGAAAACTGACCTTGGTAAGTGCTCAGCCTTGGGCACCATAACGTTTAATCGACACCGAAGTAAGAAGAGCTAAATAGACTTTCTCGAGGAGCGATAGTTTTCTAGAAGTCGCCTCCTTCTTGTTGACAGCCTGAGCGACAGGGTACAGATGAAATGCGGCGAGACGCCCGAACACGAGGAAGCAATGGTCTACAGAAATGCCACGCTTGAAGCGTCACGAAAACTCGCATCTGTCGAAAAGAAGCAACCATTCCAGGTACCTAAAAACTTTGGGTGAAGATGAGTTTTCGTGTACAATTTATAATCAGTTTTATTTTGGTTGCGCTAGCTCCGAGGGCTAACAATCGACAGACGCTGGAAGCTTTTTTTTTCTGTCTCGATTGTTTTTAATGCAGTATGAATCGGTAACGCCAGCTAAAATTAAGTTGTGGCAAAATAGACCACCACAAGGTGGTTGACTTTCGTTTGCTACATTTTTAATGGTAAGTGTAGCACTTCTAAATTGCATCATGCCGTGTTTTCACTTTTTAAGTTATTTTTAAACAAGTATAGACAGCTTGCGAAAAACCTGTTTTTATTCGAGTGATGCATATAAAAAAATCGCTGCTCTTCTTTTTTTTTACCGTCTTTAATTTTCGAAGCACATTTGTGCTTGAAAGATGTCGTCGCAATAACAGTTATAATCACCAAAACACATCGAGCAAAAAGTGTATAAGAAACGGCCGCCGCGAAGCAGTGCGCAGGTCCCGACTGAGATAGACCAAAGGATAAACCGTTATGGATCGAGTGCTAAGAGCGATTCCTACGTACGGAACACTTGGACACGCCCTACTATGTCTCGTGCCCTGTAATCTTACACTCTCTAGCTAATGTGAAACGGAGTGGAAAACATGAAAAAACGCTATTTTTGCTGCCGCTCTGACCGTCTCTGTTCACCTTTCTTAGCCGCTCTTCTCGCGGGCTGCTTTCTTTCGGGAAAACGTACAATCCGTGCCTGGTGCTGTTATTGTAGCACCCTGGCACACAACAGGTGAAGCCATCTATTGGAAACCGTGAGTAAATACCCGGTCAAAAGACTCGTGCTAGCCGGAACATTTCCAAACGCCGGGCGTTGAACGCGCATTGACGCGGCCGTAAAACTGAGGCAGAACTACATGTGCCAGAATGCACCGCGGCAGCGGTGGTGTCGCCCAACTCCTAGTGTGATCGGTCTATTCATGGTTTACAAACAAGTAAGTTTGCTCACAGCAGTTGTAGGCACCTGCGCTTGAACGGAAAGGCGTCTTTTCGAAAGCAAAGCTTTTACGCATCTTGACGATGATGATTATATGAATTGTGGAAGCAAAGCCTGTGAACATGCTTCTAAATTTCATAATTCACGAAACGTAATAAATATCCCGTATTGCTTGACGGAAGGTTTTTCTCACTAGCTGTGGAAAGGTTTCACGGGCTTGGGTTACGCCAGGGTGGTAAGAACCATAGATGTGTATCTAAAATACTAATGCGGGCTTTTTTTATTTTTATGAATCACTGTTTTTCCATATATGGCGTAGGTTACCATGCTGGGATATATCCCACCGTATATTTGGCGGCTGAAGAACCAAAATGTTTTGCTGACTCACCTTCGATGGAAAGGGCCTGCAAGTGTCTCTCGCTGGCTGTCATCCGATCGTCAAGGACACGGGTCATGTAAGAAGGATGTTCAACTCCGCTCCAGGCCTAGAGGCGATCCACCCTGGAAAGAAAACACGCACAAATTAAGGAACTGATCCTGGATCGTCGCCCAAAGACTATAATAGAGCAAAAACAAGCCTGCTTTCAGACGTGTCACGAATAATTTACTTGCGAATATTTCAATGTCATCTCACATACTGTACAGAAGCTTGGAATACGACTTATGGTAGTTACCTCGTGCCACTAATTAATTTACAAAAAGTCAAATTCGAATTATAACCCACTCACATTACGCGTTAGAATCGAGCGTTTTATTTAATCAACTTTGCATTCTTAGATTCCCAGAAATAATAAAACAGCAAAATTGCTACGATGTTCCGATAGAATTGTAACCAGATAAAAACCTCTTTCCAAATAACAATACTTTTAAAAGATGCTCTTTTAACTAGAACTAATTTATCTGGACATTTTAATCTTCCCCATGTAATAACACATATCGGGAAAGATTAATGAATTTCTGCGCCACAAAAATATGCAACTCCCGTCCTAATGACCTTCCATGTTCACATAATTTTAGTCAATCCCTAAAACACTACCTTTTGATTTCTTAAATCACCTTCACCCTCATTACCAGTTTAACGAAATTAGCGTTGCTCCTAGGATCATTATATGTCTCGTATATTTTGTTTCGTAGACTTTGATTTAGTTTCTTAATATTCTGTGTTGCTCATTCTATGCCGCATATTTCGTATTTTTATTGAACCCAAACTAGCTACCTGGCTATGGGTCAATCTGCGTTTTCAGTAAAATGTATATGAATCTCACTGATAATGAACGAATTGAATTGAATCGAATTGAATACGAGAGAACAAAAATAAACAATATTTTAGTTCATTTTTTCTTTTTTTTTCTTTTTTGCGCGGAGTGTTTAATGATGATGCCGAGAGATAAGTACGGAAAATGAGAGAAGTACATAGAGATGAGGCTGTATGCTCGCAACACAATTTACGAAACGCAGGGGAGCGATTTATTATACTCACTCTTTCCGCTTCACGTGGTTCGTTCTTCGCAGTCCTTGCTGGTTGTTTTGGGGCATTCAAATATAAATATTATTATTATTATTATTATTATACTACTATCATTATCATCGGTCGACGCCGCAATTTCATTGGCTGCGAAGATAATAAAATACTCGGGAGTTGCCACGCTCTGCGTTTCGTAAGTGGTCGGTAAAACTAGGTTCAAACTAGACAGAAAGACATTAACAATTGCGTATGAATATATAAAACGATCGCGACGTAAATATATCTCGCGAATTACGATCAAAGTGTGTCAAATGACAACGCTAAATTTTTTTTATTTGTGACGCAATTTTTTGAATATTTATGTGACTAGACATTACTATTGTATTACCAGTTACCACTGTAGTCACCGAGAGCTTAAAAAGTGTAGCTCCGTAACTGATTATCACAGACAAGTTTTTAAACAACTCAAATCATGTGAGAAGAAGTCTCAGCATTCAAATAAGGGAGCCAAGACGAGCATTTCGAGCGCAATATGCACCCGCTTGTTCGAGCATCAAAGTGCGCGGATACGAGGACCGCTAGTACTGCTGTTGTTAGCGCACGCGGACCAACTTCTCATGCAACTGCATCGAAAGAGGGACGGCAATAGAGGGAAAGAAGGGAAGTAAAATCTGCCACAGAGAAAGAGGCGGCAATACAGAAAACGAGCCACGTAATGCGACAAAGAAAAAAAGAAAAAGATACAGAGTGTATTAGAAGAGGGAGATGTAAGAAGCAATGATGGAGAAACGTCACATTAAAGATGGCAACACCTTTTTCAAACCATTACGGGCCAAAGAAGAATCGTGATGGAGGGACGCGTTCTAGCAAAAACAAAATGAAAAACAAAATGAACCAAAAAACGAACCGAATAAACAACATCGCGTAGAATCTAAATTAAAAAAAAAAAGAAAAAGGAACGTAACAGGAAAAATAAGGCTCGCATAAGTAAGAAGCAGCCTAACTGTTAACGGGCTCGAAACGAGAAGGAATCATCGTAAAGAAAGGTGCCCCCAGCGCATCTTCCACGAACACCATTTCGCGGATGCGGGAATGCGGTACACGCCGTTTTCCATAATTGGAAGCGGACGACGACCAACGCTTTCTCCGCGTTGCTAGCAAAAAAATGTACAAGAATAAAATCCATCGAAAACGTAAACAAAAAAATCGTAAAAGCGCGTCGAAGGAAGAAAAAAGATGTACAGCGACTCCTCAAGAACTGAGGGGGAACGATTGCAAAAGGAAGGGGAAAAGAAAGTGGCGACGAAAAGGAATAATAATCGTAATCATAATGCGCCGCCGGAAAACAGAAGAGCTTAGGGAAGAAAAAAAGTTGCATGATCAGCTTTTCCTTTCTGTTATTTTTTATTTTATTTTATTTTATTTATGGGAAAGCGTAAGCGGAGAGGGAGGCGTCGTATTAGCATCGATGTGCGTGCGCACTCGACTATACTTCGTCTCACCCTACGGTGGACTAAAGGCAAAAGCTACGGACCGCCAGATCCAGTCACAAGCCACTTAGAAAATGCGTATTGCGCTTTGATGCACGTATCAGTGCTCGCGTCTCAGATCACTGATGGGGATGGGCGGACAGTGGTTCAAATCGAAATAGCACTGAGTGACTCAACAATTTTACATTGCAAAAAAGAGACTGTTTGCAGTGTCGAAGCTATAGAAATGATGCAGCGTTTTTGGTTTCGGAGCATTATTCGTTCACCTAATCAATTCTAGGCATGTCATAGTGTAGCGTGGAACGTGATTGGACCTGGCGGCCCGTGGCTTTCGCCTTTAGTCCATCGTAGGATGGACAAAGTATGGAGTTCACATCCGAGACGGACACCCGTATGTTTGGTGCCAGCGTGACTTGGCAAATATAGAACGCTACGGCCCCTTCTAGCCAATCAGAGGGAGGGAGGAGAAGCGCGAGACAGCCCTTACTTAAACTTGTACGTAACTGATTTTATTCAATTACATTTTATTGTACCTTTTTAACGCTTCAATTACTTTTTTTTCTGCGGTAAAGTTCGCAGTAATTCAATTAAACTTTTTTCCTGTGTACGATCACAAGTCGCGAATATATGTTTACGAAAGACCTAAATTACTGAGTTTTTTTACGTGCGTCACCACTGAAACGCTTTCAAGGGGTGGTCACAACAGCGAAGCGCTTCGCTTCCTAGAGGACCCAGAAGCGTCCGCGTCGACGCTCTGCGCAACCAGGAACTGGTACGCAAAGTGTTTGTGCGCCGCAACACCGGTCTTCCCTCAAGCGCATCCGTCGAGAAGATCTTCAGCGTCGCGGCAGATACCTTTACCGGAAGACGTGGGAAGATAACTGACGAACCTCGAACGACAACGGCTGTTGAAGCTTAACGAGCTGTGAGTGACAAAAAGAAACCAAATGTAACCACTTTGAACCTATGTACGCATCTTAGAGTGCAGCTCTTGGGCACCCGTTTCACGCTTGAGCGGCGTCGGCGTCGCCGTCGGCGTAACCGCGCGGTGCATTATGGGACGTTTCCCATGATGACGTCACACGTGACGTCACCTGTGACGTCACGTGTGAAGGTCACCACTGACGTCATAAATGACGTCACGAGGGTCACCGCGCGTTGCATTATAGGTAAATTTTCGCGCTAAATTTAGCTGGAAATTTTCCCTAAATGGGAGGCGAGCAGGAGAGGAGGAGGGGCATATCCTCCTCTCCGTACCTTCCCCTCCTCCTCCTCGAGAGCTGCGCTCTAATTCGGCGTTACAGGGGATTGTAAACGTCTTTCATTTTTCTGTTTTCGTGATAAGAAGCTTAAGAAAGAAACGCGAAAAGGCCCCACTTGTCGCATTCCTCCTCCTAGAAAAATTAGCGCGTCACTCAAAAATTTCTACCAACGTGGCATCCTCTCCATCCCGTGGGTGTCTTTGAAGTTGTAGAGCGAAACTACTGAGATAGCGTACCGTGTCTGTTTCCCGCCCGCTTATTCGCCTACCGGTAGCGTAGCTTCGTCGTTTTCCAAGTTAAAGGGAGACAGAATATGGAAGTGTGGCGGCACGCGATTTTTCGTGCAAATACGTTCATATAACCACGTCCGCCGACGCGCATGCACTACCTTCCTTATTCAAAACCGTTTTAAGAACAACTTTCAAAAGCAAAACAAAATATAGAAAAATAAATACCGAAACAAAAACTACACAAACATGCAAGACACGTAACCGCGACGGAAACCGAACTACGGACACGAAAAAATAATAATAATAATGAAAATTGCGATATTTCTTGAACGAATGTTGGTTGCCATACAAGGGGTTCGTCGTAATGGTTGTTATAAGTGATAGTGGTGAAGAGGGAGGGTGGGGTTATTGCGCTCTCTCGCACGTACGTTCAAAATTGAGAGTAATAACCTTTAAATGTTTTCCTCGTCGCAAAAAAAAGAAAAAAAACTACGCATTTGCGAACGCTTATTCTCCGTCCAAATGTAGCGCTAGCGGTCCGAAGCAGATGCCAAAGTTTCATCACTAATTGTTATCTCATTACAAAGTAATAGCTTATTTGTAATTATCTGAAAATTTCAACGAAAAAAAAATAGGCTCCGTTTTCGCCTATTTTCCGTAGCTGGCGCCATTCCGCTCTATGTATTCGAGAGATCGGTCGGCGCCATTTTCCCACTGGAAAGTTTTCCCATCGAAAACTCGGCGATTGGACCCGAGCACGATGCCGAGCGTCCTTAAGACGCGTTCATTGGACACGACGTCCAGCCGAGCACTGACGCACACCCCTCGTATCCAATAAGCGTCCTCTGTCGTGACGCCGAAATTCGAGTCCACGGGCTTTGATTGTTCCATACTCCCGTTCACCTCGAAAACGTAGTACAAAAGTCCGGCTCCTGGCGAAAAGTAATTTCTACTTCATGCGACGCATTAAGGTATAGTAGTCGCATCCTATATTAGCTTTATGACACTTTATCAAGAGCTACACTTCATAAACGCCGAAAGCGTTGTTTCTTCCTTCAACGAGCAAATCTCGCAAGAAATACTTCGCGCACCAAATAAAAAATAAGCAAAACTTCCTTTTTTTTTTTTTTACAGCGGAGCTGTTAAGTGGCTAGTTTCCCCAGAATCGCGTCCCCGCAAAGAAATGAAGACACCGAACTCTGGACACCTACCGCCATCTATGAGCGACGGCGGCAAGCCACGTATCTGGTTGCCGCCGTCGCTCATAGATGGCGGCAGCCTTTTTACTATGGCTTGCCGACTTGCGGCCGGCAATTACTTTCTATTGTACAGCTCCGCTGGTCTTCCTTCTTTTTGATGTAACGAGTAGAGGCGGTGTTGCTGGAACGCGCGTACGAGGTGGCGAGGCAACACCCGATAACAACAATCCGGAAGCAATCGCGAAGCGATTCGTAATGACGTCATTGTTAACCATGCCTACCGCTCTCTCGGGGTTGCCAGTCGACTTACTAATGGCAGCTGAAACCAGCCGGCGAGGCCATCCAATTTATCACTATGAGCGGGAATCGGCGGCCAAGACATCATTTCGATAACCTCGGCACGCGGACGCCAGCCAAATGCGCAAAAACGACACCGAGTTTCTTCTTCGCCGAAGCGGCACGAAAACAGAAACACATCGATACGAAACTGGCGGAGCGAGGAGCGCTTCTCCAATGCAGCGAATTACATACATTAGGCACAACGTTTCTTAATGGTGGCGCCCGGCTGGTCGCAAACAACCTTTCGCAGTTGTCGCTCCAGTTCCGGCCCATCAGCAACGAGATGGGGGGACCAAGCATCTGGTTGTAGAAAGAAGAAAATAATGTTTTCCTCGATGATCGGAGACGGTAATTTTGCAAGGGAATACACAGCTTTTCTTTCCTTTTTGTTCTTTTTTTTCCTTAACGCATTTAATGATACGCATAATGCTACCAAGTGTTCCTTCTAGGTCGGCTTTCGACAAAAACGGGACGGTCACACAAATGGCCACGCGCATGCGCTCTTTGGGGCAAAGAGCGCATGCTCTTTGTCCCAATGCTAAATCCAGCATGCTCTTTATTGCGAAGCTAAATCAAGGTTAGCGTCAGTAAAAATGCAATTCTGCCATTAAGAAGAATACATTGCGACTACTATATTTTAAAGCGAAATAGCTCGCTACATAATAAAATGCAACCGCGCTACCCACAGTAATGCAGACAAATCTACAGCTTCGAACTATAAAAGAAAATAATCCAAAACACAAGCGCACGGAAAAACATTTCGGCCGAGGCAAAGCGAACGGACGCCGTGATGCTGAACTTCCGAAAATTGCGTTGCGCTCTTCAAACATCAAACTCTTCGAACTATTAATAAAAATGTTAGAAAATGCAAACAAAAGAGTACAAGTAGCAAACACGAACGACATGGACAGGTGACGTACGTAGGTAGAGTATGTACATATAAGTGTTTGGATGACTTCGCAATAAGTCAGTTCAAACTCGGCGCCTGTCCATGTCGTTTGTGTTTTTTACTTGCTCTTTGGTGGTTTTAACCCTTTGCCATTATGAGCCAACTAGCGCGAACCAAAGTTTTACTTGAAACTAAACCGTTCAAAACCAAAACTTGCAACTAACAAAAAAAAAACGAAGTTGGGCGCGTGCCACGACGCTTTGCCCGAGGCGCACCCAGAAGGACTTCAAGCTCCGCCAATTCCAGTCCACTCGCACCCTGAGCCCCAACACTGTCAAAACAAACGGCCCGCGGTCCGTTGTCTCCTTCCCTTTCCCCTCCTTCTGTTCGACCTTTCACCTCCTCTCCCGAAGCCACAGTCTCTCAGGCTCGATCGACGGGCGCATTGATCGTGGAAGACGACAACCGACCTGACTAGCAGCGCTGACCTTCTCCATTGGTTGCTCCCTGGTAGACAGCGGGGCCCGAGGGCTAGCCCATGTCACCTTTCTGTACTCTCGACACCCAGTTGGCTGCAGCGAGAGCCATTTTCAAGACGCCGCTGGAAGTGTTCTCCGTGTAAGGTGCCTGAATTCGACGCCGTCGTCACGATGGCAACGAAGCGTTTCCTCAGAAGGCTCACATGCGCAAATGCAGAGTCCGAAGCGAGCACAAGCTAGACGCTAACACGACATAATTCATTACCAGGATCATAAAGGCACCTTTAACTGTAGGGAACCCTTATGGTCGGCGGATACTCGGCTCTCGATCCTTCGCGCGCGGAATGTGCTCAAGCGTACTCTATACTCACAAAGCCTGGCAGTTCGACGACGGAGCCATGGAGTCCCCGGTGGCAGATTCGGAGAGTCGAGCTCGCACCCCTAACTCCACTAACTCAAACACTAACTCTAACTGACCACCAACCCCACTAAACACTTGGTTTAGCGCTAAAGGTTTGGCACCACTAGCGCTAAACCAACAGCGTTTCACGTAGCGACACAATGGCGGGCGATTTCCGATACATTTCTTTGTCCGACCAGTGTGACCGTCCTACAAGGAAGGAACACGCCTCCGAGTACGTCTGCAGATTCTCATTTCTATGTGCGGTGCGACTGGGACTTCAGACTGCCCGTCTGAATAACAAACAGACCGAGTTAAGGGCTATCAAAGGGAGGCGTTTTCTGCAGTCACGGCATGCATTTGCTGTACCAAAGGAGATTATCATCCGTTTCCGGTCGGCTTTGGAACTTTTTGTTTTCTTTTGTTGGGGGAGAGCTACCCCTTCCGTTCTTGGACAGCAAACGCCCAGGGACACAGAGAGTCGACAGCTCAGTTCTCTGCAACCCTACTGTAGTCTGGTGCAAAGCAACGTTCTGTATAAAGAGCTCCGCCTCCGGCTCGCTCTAGTTGCCTTCCGTCGTGTTTTGCCTGCGCATTATCAAGAAACATTGCGATGCTGTTGAAGGCAGAACAACTTGTGTTCGAGGCGGAGGCTCTACTGCGCATTTTATGTTGTAACATTAGTTAGGATGACATCGGTAGCAAACGCAGGGTTAGTCGCACCCCAGAAGCAAATAGCGGGGTTCACCGTGGTCGTTAGCATTTTAGAAGAGGGCACGTAATACAGAAAAAGGGCATAGCTTTTTAGTCGAGCGGGAGAGTTACAACGTGGCGGAAAACTTTCCCAACCTTTTACCTCAGTCGAAATTTCCCGGACGCTAGCATGATTTAACGAGACTTCTGTACAGATTTCGTGAACCCAAGCAGCAAATATTCGATAAAGTGAAGAAGACTAAGAGCGTTAGGACATTGCATAAGCCTATTTCAAGAAATTTCGTGGCGCGTGTTTGAGTTCATGTTCTCTTTAATTATACTTGGTAGAGCATTCACCGGCGGTTCTTCTCGAAAGCATTTAATAAAATGTGCCTAATAGTAACAAAATATCAAAAAAGCAATTTAAGAGACCTTTTTGTGAAGGCCATCATGAACCTCTAATTCCAATTATAAGACACAAAAAAACATGTCAACAAAACATCAATGACAAATTAGAAAGCAAACGAAGCGATGCATCTGCCTTTCCCCTTTTAAACAGTGCGCCAACAAAAACTTCACCTCATCGCAAAAAAAAATTTTTTTTTAAATGTTAACGTATGCATTTTATCATACTTTTCGTTTTCCTTGTGGTAGTTTCTTATGCTACAAATAAAGAAAACAAACTATATTTCACCGCTTGCCAATCAGAAATATAGGTTGTAACAGACGGAATCGAAATATCTAAACACCTTAAGTGGATCACCCGAAATTATACCAACAGCCTTTGCATCCCGATCCGAGATCGGTAGAGACAAAATGGTGAGAAAAGTTCTCATCACCAATATGTCGAACGTTCTTATTTACAGTATAATTTGCATTTTTATGCAACTATTTACGTTGTCACCTGATTTCCCCATTCACAGGAAAAGGTGCAAGCACGTGGACGACACCATCCAAGCGTAAGATTAGGAGATGGACCATGTTTTAAGGAGTTTACAGAAACATCCATGCCACCTGCTGAATTATGCAATTTGGCTAGTCGCGTCCTCGCTGTAGATCGAAGCCTTGTCACTGCAGTACCACCGCTAACATAAACCGGTTTGCTAGTGAAGGCGGGTATTTTTTCCGGCTGTTACAACAGCCTCAAGAGAAATTTTGTGGTCACGTGACCTGCTCCGTGGGGCCAAGAAACTAAAGATACCTGCGTACCAGGCAAATGGCTGCCTAAGTTCGTCTTCATTCCGATTAATCGAGTATAATTCTTCGCGCCAAAAGAGGGTGAAGCGGCACAAAATGTAGGTGAAATAAACCATACTCGTGTACTGTAAAGAAGGCAGGTAGAGTTGTTGTTTTTTTCTCCGAAAAGTCGTGTCAAGTTCAGAATGAAAAAGAAAAACGACAGGCAAAGTTTACGTCTGCTGAACGGATTTCGCTGGAACACTAGGTATAGTTCTAACGCTAGGTAATTCATCTCTACGGAACCGGTCACGTACGTGTCCTTAAAATACTTCTTGAAACTATTTTAACCGCAGAGAAAGCCGCATACATCAGCAAACCGGCCCTGCAGCCTTCAATGTATGCAATAGAAATGCGTCAAATGTGACCCGCTAAAACGCCCGTTCAGTGTCAGACTAACGTGAAAAGCGAACATTTAACTTCGCAGCCCGCAGTCATGAACGTTAAAGTGTGTCGTTATTGCCTCTCATAAGCTTCTTTCGCCACCATTTTTTGTTCTGCCTGTTCACGACTAAGAGGTTTAAGGACCGGAGTCCACTTTCAATAAACCGACGTCTCCTAAAAATAAAAAAACGAGTTTTTTTATAGCCCCATTTTTATGCACTGCTCCTCTTCTTGAGCCCAGACGGTTTCAAAGGGCAACAACTGAGAAGCTGAAGAGAGCCCGCCGAAGCTGCTTTCAAGACTAAAGTTTCTTATCCGACGGGAGTGGATAGCAACAGGCCGTGCCTCGCTGGCATCGGCGCAAAAATCGATGGAAACTTGGAAGTGTCACCTCCTGGCTGCAACGCCCCCAGAGGAAGGCTGCCTGCCCTTTCAGCACGCCATGATGGAGACAAATGGAACACGGCATCCTTTTTTCCCAATGAGCTCCAGGAATGACACAACCCGTCTTTTAAACTTTTGCGTCGCCGCCTCTAAGTTTCAACACGGCCTCAGGTGCTCCAATGTGGCCTCCGCGGTGTGTCGACAACATAGATAAACTCTTAAAGGCCATTCGGTTATCGCGAGGTGTTCTTTTTCGATGCAGCACATTTCACTACAGTTTAAAGGGATGCTGAACCAAACATTTCAGTGTCTATAATAAGTGGTGCACTATCTTTCCATGAGTGAGAAGCCGCCGGTGTGCGCAAGCACACGCAACGAAATTGACATCATCTTATCCCGCCTTCATGCTTAATAAGCTTGAATGGCGGATATGAATTTCACTGCGGCACACCGGCGGCTGCTGACTCATGGAAAGATAGTGCGCCACTTATTAAAGACACTGAAATGTTTGGTTCACCATACCTTTTAAGAAAAGCAGGGAGGGATGTTCACGCTCCTTGCATCACGACTGACCCTTCGGCGTTCATATCAACCAATGCCGCAACCTAATTGGCCGCGGAATGATAATGAGATTCAATGGAGCTCGCCAGGTCCTGAATTTCTTAAACTGTCAGTGACGATAGAAGACACGGCTCGTGAATTAGCTCTAGGAGAGTACGAGAGAGAGCGGCACACACCATCGCGTACACTTGGCGGTTCCGACAATGCTTTGCGCCAGCGGTTCGGGAGCCTAGGCTTTCTTGTGTAACTTTAGCTGGCGGTGTTCGGAAAATGGCGTCAGTCGTTGCTGGATTCGGACTCTGCGATCGGCCGTGCGTCCATTCAGTAGATGCTTCGTTGCCATGGTGACAGTGACCATAGCAGACGGACTGTATCACGCGGATGGACACGATGTTGCGGCGAGATCAGCTGTGCGTAATTGGGTTCTTTCGCTCTGCTTTTCATTGGGCGAATCGTGAACAAAAATAGTTCAAACTAAGAACTTAAAGCAAATTGCTGACTTCCTTCAGCGCCTAATTTTATGACAAATCTCACACAAAAAAAGTTTCCTTTTTTTTCTGCGGATCCAGCAGTCCGGTTGTTTTTCCTGGAATAAGGGTATAAAGTGTCAAACTGCCGTCACTTCTTATATAGTGGCAATGCGAGCGATTCTATCGCTTTGTCACACGCGTCAGCATGCTTCTGTAAAGTGCGCTACATTCAAAAACAATATTCGATTTGTGGCCACTTTAAAATCGCACTAAAATAATGGCATTGCGGTGCTATAAAAACACAAACACACGCGTCTAGTGATAAGAAAACTAGAAAGAACAGAAATTATAACAGACTGAAACGAACAACGAAAGCCAAAGATAAAAGAAAAGAGATTGTAGAAGACCGATGAACGAAAAGAGAATCGTGATAAGATGCGGTGCCGCGTTTCGAGCCTCAACGTTAGCGGCGCCCCATCAAAAATTCTGACTCAATTTCCGTTTCGAAGCGCGAGCGTCGCGGCCTTTCCCGAGATGCCGAGGTAGGAACGTGCTTTCATCGCTCAAACATCCTTTCGGGAGGACCACGACGTGTCCGCCTTTCTCGCCGAAAAAAAAAAAAATGGGGCGGGGTGGGGGGGGGGGGGGGGGGGGGGGGGGCAGAGAGCGAGAGAACGAAAGACACGTGGTCCCCCTCGTTGTTGTTTACCAACTTATTTTCAGTTCCGTTGAGCTTGTCGTTCTTTCTTTATTTTCGTATATCGTTCTTGAAGCACTCAAGGAACTCCAAAAGACGGACGATTCCCTCGAACGAAAATGAAGTACGATCCTTTTTTCCTCTGTTCTCCACTCCCCGATTCTACATAGTATACTGTATGCACCGACGGCTACGCGGTGATAAGATGGCGCTTTTACGAAGCAGAGCTCGTGTTCCGAGTCAGACCTTGAACGGCAAGATATGTCTACATATACGAGCGGAATATCCGCGTACGAAGAAATATGAAGGGAATTTTGGCGCCCATACCATCCATCCTTTTTAACGTGTAAACAAACTCCGCGGACACCACGGAGATTTGAGGATTTTGTTCCCACAGGTAACGAGGACCAGCGTCTAGTCACCGAGAGTTTAAGAAACCAAACGCCATCTCATGGTCGCTCCCCAGCCAAAGAGGTTCCACTAGGAACAGCGAAGAACCAATCACGTAGCCCTGCTCTACGTTTCTTGAGCTGGCGGAGGGCAAGTCGTCTGCTTCTTGCGAACGAGTGGCGCTGACGTCAGGAACTGCGCCGAGCTCTGATTGGCTATGATTGAAAGGGGATAATGCTGGATGCCTCCAGGTCTACCCACTATTTGTTTTCCATCAGCCAATAAGAGCTCGGCGTTCTGACGTCATCGCAAGGAGGAGACCAACTTGCATGGAACAACTCAACTCTCTGACGTCGCGCCATGGCGGCGGTGGCGCTGCTGTCGGTACTGCGCATGCGCAGTACAATTCACTCCTCCTGAATTAGGTTTCTGCGCACGATCAGTGCGCGAGACGTTGCGTGGGCAAATCGGACTTGTTTGTAAACACTGTGTTGCTGTATAGTGTGGGGGAATGTTCCTCGAACAAAAACTTCCGCGTTAAAAGTACAAAACCAAAAAACAAAAAATGTAGGGCACACCGTTTTTTTTTTTAATTAAGAAATATAAGCGAGGGATAGTATCATTGGTCGAGATAAAGTCAGCCTGCCTTAGCGTAACGCGACGAAATACTTATAAATCTAAGTAGCTGACCGGAAATGGTGTATACATGGATGCCTAGCTTTTCACAATGTCGTGTACATTAAAAAAAAAAAATCACATTGGTGTATTTTAAGACGAGGTCATTGTAAGACCAGGAAAGAATACCGACCTTCACCAAAACGAGTAATACTCTGACGAAAAGGTGCCACTCCAATATTCGCGCTAAATATAAACCAACCAAAATTGACTTTTTAAAAATAAATATAAAAAGCGTCGAGGCAGTTTTGATAACTTGCGATTTTGTTTTTTGATGAAAGCAAACAGTCACTTGACTTTTCATTATCGTTCCGAAAAATTCTCGGAAAGACCATTTATATTATCGTCTCTTCTTCTGGCGAAAAACCAAAAAAGCGTTTTTGACAGCGCGGAATGACTAAAGTTCGCTTTGGAGTTACAACTTCAGAAAGAAAAAAAAGGTAGGCCGACTTAGCAACAAAAAAGCAACACCAGCAATCTTTGTATCAACGTGTAGCCAAAAGCACAGATTGCTCAAGAAAGGGGCGGTATGTGAAGAATGAAGTTCGCCCATAACAGATGACAAAAACTGCCGGAAGAATGCAGATTTCTTTTGACAATTCCAAAAAATCAACGCAATAAAGCGAATACTTCTTCCGAGCTACCGACTACTATGAACCCAAACTTAATAACCGACAACACACAAAATAGCAAAGCACGATATTTTGTACAATAAGACGTAGTGCTCTTATAATCGGAATTTGATGAAACGCACGACGATTTTCTACTGATGGTCATCTCCCTTCACAATATCCGAACGTCGGTTTGCGCACGCAGCAGCAGAGAGATAAAATACAATAGGCCCTCCGGTACCAACTGCGCATGTGCGAGTCTTCTGCGGTAGCGCGCATGCGCAGTTCGAACCGGACGGTACCGTATTCGATGTGCAAAAACGATTTCCTAAAACTCTCTCTCGTGTCAAACGCCTCGTCCCATCGAACGAACAGGTAAAAAACACGATCTATAGTATCGCTTATAACGGATGGACTATAAGCGGAAAGCTCTGTCGCAATACCGGAGGCACGAACCGAGGACGTGGGCTTCAGCTGGAGAAAAGATTACCTTCCTAATAACAACAATGGTGATATATGAAAGGGAAGGGCGTCCTCGCGCGCGCGCTCTTGTTGATTTAGCGTTTATGATTATTTTATTTTCTCGCTCGGCGCCGCTCGGCGCCTGCATGCGCGACGCGCAAGTGTGTCTCCGCTATGGGTTTTTTATCTATAGGACGGCGGACGCTGAACGCGGGCGGCCATCTTAGTGCACCCAGAACCCCCCCCCTTTTTCTGTTTACGTAACACGGAAGGATCGTAAGTTATCCCTCCTCCTACAATAACTCTTCCTTTCTTTTCTCCCAATTTCTCTCTCTTTATTTCTATCTTTCTCTCTCTCTCTCTCTCCTCCGTCCCTGTACCCCAGCATCATAAATTCCCGAAAGTTGTTCATTTTCCGCGATGGGCTGCTCCAAAAGTTCGCTGTTAATTCTGTAGAAAACAAAACGTAAGAAACATGCCTGTTTTGACGTTAAAATTATGCCCTCTAACTGGAAGTTGTTTCCTTTTATTTACGAAGAACCCGCGAAATGCAGCAAAGATAGGCACCGCCAAACATGAAAAAAAACAATAATCAAGTAAAAGCTTGATTTGAAATACGAATTTATTACTTCTGGGCTTGTGTTTGTTTACCTTTGAAAAAAAGGTGTAATTTGTTTTAACAAATTTATCAACTAAACAGTTAGTTCGTAAGAACGAAACCCCGCAGGAACTCGATAACTTGCGCAATTAGGAAGAGAAGGCAAAAATGATATACAAAGTTTTCATCTCGAAATGTTTTAATGGACGCGCAGCACTTGTTTCGATGCTCGAGAAAAGATTTATATTCGCCGCTCTTTTTGAACAACCCATATGCAACTAAACAAAAAATAAAAAAAAAACAGAAGCACAACATTATATTTAGTGGTGCAAAAAAGGCAGACCGCACAAACCATCTTAATTTTTGTTTTTCGTAAGTTGATTCACTTTTCATATATATATAATTTCTTTTTTGCAATTACCTGACGTCGCAACCTCGCATTTCAGAAAGAATAAATATATAAAAAATAAGCTAAATTTCTCGTTTCTGGCAGAATGAGTCAGTGGCAAAGTAAGGAGAAAAAGAAGAGAAAACCGAAACACGTTTTCCTTCCGTCAAATATTTAATGACCTCCATTCAAAGAAACCGTTCGATTGAGGATCGCAGAAAATCGATAAAAGCACACGAGCCGCTCGTAAGTCAGCTGAAATAATAAAGCAGCGAAACTAATGTAAATAAAGGGTAATTAATTATTTTATTTTTAAACGTCAAAACTTTGGCCGTTCAAGTAATGGATAAATATTTTCTTTTCGTGTCTGTAAAGAAGATCGCCCCCCCCCCCATTTATTATGCAAAAAAACAGAAATAATAAACATTTCGCAAACTACCGCGCATGACGCAGCGAATAAAGAGGGATGTTAAAAATGCATAAAGTCGTCATAAATATTGAATGGGCGGGTAGTGAACGCGGTATGCGGCCCTCAGCTCCGTTAGAACTCTACCTTCCAGGTGCTCAATGCTCACTGATACAACGTGTCCGAAAAAAGAAAGAAAAAGAATTAAAATTTACAATGTAAGACGTTTCACCGAAATCGGTGAGCAAGCAACACTGGCGGTCGCCATTTTTTTTTTTGCGCATCGCTTCTGCAGCATGTGGCTTTCCGTCCCGCAGGGACTTTTATCGTGGCTTTGTCTCCCACTGTAAGGTTTCTGAATGACGCAGTTCTAATTCAATTCCAACCGGCAGAGACGTGTTTCGTTACTACGAAACCAGTTATTTTTTATGAATATATTTTTGTATGAATTACATATTCGGCAACAAACAGGGTAAATAAACAAAGGATGCGACCGTAAGGACTAAACACATTTGGCACACCTTTGCAAAATTTCGAATTCAAAACGTACATACCTGACATTGGGCACGCGAACGTGGGCACGAATATCCGAGTTGTCTTAGAGATCCGTTTTCGCCCGGTTGCGTTCCTTAACTTGAAAAAAATCTCTTTTAAAAAACAGCGAAGTGCGGCCTAAAAAAAAAAAAAAAACTTTTCTGCCAGCTTTGTTATGCTGGCGCCTCCTTTGTTTAAAATTTATAATGAAACCCGCAGAATCCTTTGTTCCCCGCCGAGGAGCGAAGAAAAATCCGGATTTCGCTCCTTGTCGCACGAAGGAAGCGCACACGGAGCGCGACAAGTACAGCGGCGCGCCAGTAAGGATTATTCACCGCTGCGTCCCATTTCCTTCCCATTGTTCCATGCGCTAAAACAACCAAAATTCTAAAATGGCCTGAACACACAAAAAGGGGGATGAGAAAATGTTGCGGAAGATAAACAATCTAAACTAACGGGCTGTTAAAAAACATGAAAGTGTGTAAAAAAAACAGCAACATAAAGAAGTAAGACCAAGAAATATCTTTTTTAAGAGCGTTTCCAAAGATTTCACTTAGCTCCTGGTCGCATCAAAGCCTTTGTCTGAATTGAATGTCTTTTGGCGAATGTGTGTTTAGAGCAGCTTTTTTTTTTTCGCCTTGGCATTGTTTTTAAGTCTCATCTCAAAGAAGGAAAGACAGCTTATTCGAAAGAAACTTACACGTTGTAAAACTAGAGCGGAAAAAAAAGGAAAAGAAAGAAGTGTAATCCAAAATTGCGGAACTTGAAAAAGAAGACTGCTACAAAAATTAGCGAGAACGACGGTAAAATCGCGAAAAGCGGTACCTAACGTCAAACGGCCCGCGAAAAACTAAAAAAAATAAGAAAAAGAAAAAAGTTGGTTCTAAAACATTATTTAAAAGGCAACCCATCGCTTTAATGCTTATCGATCACGCAACCGCGTAGCGTCCAACTCGAAAACAAAATGCTTCCGCGAATAAATCCAACGTCATGAAATGTACAGTACAACATGTAATTCGTTTCATTTAATCATTTTAATAAATTTTGGAAAAATTTTTATTGGTCGATCCGAACCAGAGTTTGCTAACAAAATGCATCAGACATGTATGCGAACACTGTTGTTCCCTGTTACCCTTCAGTTTGGATCTACTTGTGTAATGAACGCACGCAAATACAAAGGTTTATTATACGGTCATGTTTCTTTAATAAGTTAGTGGGTTACGAGTGAGAAGCCGTAGTCCATATCAACATCGTAACAAAACAAAACAAAAAAAGAAATAAAAGATCGAGGCACACCTAAGCACTTCTTATGAGTTGTGGATGCGAAAGCATGCAAGCCGCTCGTCCGCTCCCTTTTCGTCTGCTGCGTACTTTTCGTCGCCGGTTAGCGCGTCTGCTCCCTGGGCACGGTGAGCTTGGACGCTCCGTGCCCTCGGGAGCAACGGCGCGCTGATGGACCCGCAGCGCCATGAGGTGAGCGGTCGTGGAAACTGACGAACGCAGCGGCCAATGGGAGACCCGTCGACGCGCGCCAGCCAATGGAACCGAAGGAAACTAGGTGCCATTTTCGCGCTTCAAACTGATGACGTCAGCTCGCTCCATGAGACAGTTAACGCTTTCACATTAAAACGTTAGCGCCAAGACTGTACGCATAGTATTATTACGCGTGATGACACGTCGCAGTCATTACGATAATCAAATTGACTCTCGTACAATTTCGGCCACGAAGTATTGTGCAGTGTGAATTTGAGAGCTATGGGGCTCTTTCAAGACGGTTGTTGGAGCTCAGAACGCATCACGAAACATAAGAGCGCGTAGAAGGAAAGAAAAACAGTTCTACAAGCACCAACTGCATCGTTATGGGGAAAGAAAGCATGCAGAGACGACATAAATAAAAACGTGCGGTCGTACATTCGTAACGATTTGCAGCCCCCAATGATAGCAAACAACTGCGTACAAAAAAAAAACGCAACGAAAAGTGTATATATAGTCAAACAAATAAAAGAAAGCTAGGACGATCGTGGTACATGGAATGAAGGGAGAGTAAAATTATTATTAATAATAATGCTAGGCAAACAAATCCGCATAAAAACAACAAGCAGGCAATAGAAAATAGAAAAAAGGGGACCCGTCCGAATGTCCAAAAATGCCGCAGGGCGTTTTGCTGGCCGCTTTCCAACAAGGTCACACACGCTAAATCACGTCGTCTCGCGGATTGCTCGAGATCCGACGAGACTTTTTTTATTTTTGGACGCTTCCTTTCGAGCCCTTCCCATTTCCCTCACTTCCATCTCGAGGAAAATGGGAGAGGGCGAGAAAGAAAAAAAAAAGGGCAAGGAGAATAGATGTTGGAACGAGACACGGAGAAAAGAGTTTGATCCCTTTTTCGCGTGTGTGTGTGTGTGTGCGTGTGTGTGTGTATCTGTTCGTCTGTTTGGGTGTGTGTGCGAGATTGAGTGTGTGCGCCCGTGTGTGTGCTAACGTGTGTCTGTGTGCGTTTGTACGTGCGTCCGTGTGGTGGCGTGTGCGTGTGTTTGTGCGCCCATGTGTGTGTGTGTGTGTCTGTACACGCGCATGCGCGTGAGCAAGTCGTCTTTTTTTAAACGTGTCCGCGCACTAGATATTTACTCGAACACTTTTTTTTTTCAATCTCCACGCAGGCGTGGAGAAGGCGGCAACGGTGTCTGACAGAGACATCGATTCGATTGAAAGCCTCGACCGCTGCGAATTTATACACATCTTGGGGCAAGAAACGAAAAGGTCCGTCTTCACGAAGTTTCGATGGCGTTCTTGTTTTTTGTTTTTTTTTCTTCAATTTTGTCGCGTTTTGGTTTTGATTTTTCGTCCTCTCGCTTCAATTCCCACCCCTCTCTCCCTCTTTCGTTTTCCAACCAGTTTAAAACGCTTTCCCCACAATAAGTACAATAAAATGATGAAAATACACTCAAAGTTTAAATTGACAAAACAGACAACAAGAATTCCGTTCTTTTTTTATATGTTTCTTTAGAAGAGAGGAGGTGAGATGCTCTCGCTGAGAAAGTTGCCGTTAAAAATCTCCTCTCAAGCAAACAAACAAGACAGCTTAAAATTCGATCTTCCTTTCCCGATGGTAATTTTTATTTTATTTCATCTTGATGTCCCAACGTGTGCGCTTCTTTTGTCAATTTCGATTTTTGTTTTCGGCGTTCACCGAATCTTTTTAGTTCCCGTTGGCGGAACCGCAAGCGTCTTACCCGTCACCCAGCCGTCTTTAAGCTGCCTGCCCGCGTGCGATGGAAACTGAAATTCTGTCGCGACAATATTTCTCTGTAGACCCAATCGTTATTTCTTTCCTTTGTGTTTTTTTTTTAAAGCGTCAAAGTATTTTCGTTTAGACATCCACCGACCGGCGTCCGTTTTTGGTGCCGGTGTTGCGACAGCCGTCACGTTCGGACAGATAAATTTCGATTTGATCCATTTTTATTTTTGCTCCTCTGTTGTTTTGTTTATTTTCACCGTATCCTTTACGGACAGCTCATCCTTTACACACGGGACACTCTGCATCACCCACAAAAAAAAGGAGAAATTAAATAGACAGGGCGCTCGAGGTATAGAAAGAGGTTTGCAGTGCTGTATTTTTGTTGTTATTGTTCTTTTTTTGTTAGAATTATTTTAGTGCCTGGAAAATAAATCTTTTTTGACTCTCCTCACTCCGAAATAATCGAACTTTGACGGCCAGCTTGGAATGCAACGCAAGCCTCTTTTCGACTCAGCGCGTTACTCCATAATCGTTACGTAAGACTAGCGTGGTGATTTGTGATCCCCACTATTCAGGTTCGATACGCCGCCGCTGGATGGCGCAACTCCCGATGGAGTAAGTCCGTCGGAAAATCCGTAGGGCGGAAAGTGCGCGCACCAAAGACGCACCACCGTCACACAACTTCCGGTTTGAGATAAAAATTAATGCTCCTGCTTAGCCGCGATGTGGAATTTTTCGTCATGCTCCATTCATTTCAAATTCAAAAATATCCTGTTACAAAATTTAACTCTAATGATTTTTTTTTAACTGGAGATTAGTTAGTGGTCGAAATGAAAAACTTTGGCTAGGTGGCGCGACTCGCTGTCCAATTAAAAAGTTAAACCGTATCCCTCTTTTTATTTATAAGAGAGCAGATGCTATTGGTGATTAATGTCCCGTGTCACTTCTTTAAGCTTATTAACGATCCAGCAAATTGCTGAGGATGCGTTACGTCACTGAAGTTTTCCGCGCGCTTAGCCAATCAAATTTTTGGAAATGAACCCTGACGTAGCCAGCAATTCATGCACACTGCCCAAGCGAGGCGAATAACATGACGACTCTGTAGCCATAACTTGACCACTTGGGATGCCTGACTTAAATCAAAGCAGAATATTTTCCACTTCACATTTTTTCTTCAGATGCGTACTTTTCTAATTTAGATTCACAACATGACACAGCTCTCCACGGTAATGAACCTTTCCGGGGCATTATGGGAATTATGAGGCTGTCGCGTCCTTCAGCCAAGCCAAGTCTAGCCTAGAACGAGCTTACGCATGCTAGGTGGCGCATTCTACCACCCGAACTGCAGCACCATTCTTAATCCATCCATGCATCCAGGCGAGCTAACGGTCTTCATACGTTGCTACGCTGCGTTATTTTTTTTTTATTGGCAAGTGCGAGTGTTTTGTTTTATCGTAGATCTTGTCGGCACAAGCTCTCGTACATTCAAAGGCTACGGAAACGAAATGACGTCAGCGCGAGCTCTCTACCCCTCGCTTCAAAATTGGCCAGCGAGAAGCGCAATGCGCATCGCGCTCGTGACGTCAATTGTTCATGCACTGCCAAGGGTAGTGTAGTTGCGAGCCTTGCCGCTTGCTGGCGTCAACGCGTGACAATCTCGCCTAGTAGCAATATCCGAGGAATGTGCGCCCTATGGTAAACGTTATTAGATTAGCTCAGTTACGGAACTGCTCAAAGACGCTGCTTGCACGAACACTACCCCCCCCCTCCCTCCCCCTATACACACCACGAATCGCCTCCCGTCGCTCGACGCGCCGGACGGATGCTATGCTAACTGCAGTGTATTCTATGGAATACATACGTTTCGAAACACAACGTCTAGGTGGCGCTCAAGTTCTGCTCTATAGAATACGCACTTATAAAACGAAAATCTAGATGGCGCTTCAAACGACGGGAGGCGGACTGAAGTGAGTGAGGGGGTACCTTCTTCCGCGGGAGTTCCACAACTGAGGTAATAACCTAGTAACGTTGCCTATGGTCCATACCTAGCTTGTCTGTAACGTCATTTGCGGCCATGTCGGTTTTTTATATGCCACGAGCGTTCGCTTCACCGCGTTAGTTTCCCACCACAGACGTTGTGGCTCGAGGGTACCGGTAAGTAGAAATATCCGTCAGTACCCAGCAATGGCGTATGGTTGGCCTGACAGAGGTCCCCACATCCTAAGATCAAGCTCCTACCTAACGTCTACAAAGAACGGCGATTTCGATGGTGTGGAATGCACGTTGCAGAAGCACTGTGGAGCTGGGACTGTCCAGCCAATGCCCCAACCATTAGAGCTGGAGGTCGCTGCTTTGAAGCGTTATTCCGTAGAACGATCGAGCGCTGTCGCTAGAAATGCGTGTCTAAGAGCCAGGAGCGCGGGCTAGCTCGCGCTTGCAGCTGGCTGTGGTCTCAGCTTATGAGCGTTCTCCGCCAAGTCGTATTGAGGACTAGTGACTCCACGAGAGAGCCATACTGCCGCGAACTGGGGCTGCTTCTGAGGAACTCATGACGTGACGGCATTCTAACAGAATTTCGCGGACCGCCACCAGACGCTATTTTGAAACCTGTTCATTCGTTTTCGAATTAGTTTTCTCGACTTCTCTGCCTGCAGCTCAGAAACATTAGTCTAGGCTAGTGTTTCTGGGCGGCAGGCTACAACATGCATCACATCTAAACAAAGAAATAAAAGTGCAAACATTTCGTTTCCTTACCAATTTATTAAGGGCAGCTGCCAATGTATGAGCTCGCAGTTCTAACCTTCGCTGCGGTACAACATTAGGTGAAACAGAGCATATATCAGCAAAATCGCGTAGCAAACAAAAAACTTTCAGCTTTTTATATTGGTGAAGAAGGAAGACCAGCGGAGCTGTACAATGGAAAGTAATGGCCAGGCGCAAGTCGGCAAGCCAGACTGGAAAGGCTGCCGCCATCTATGAGCGACGGCGGCAGACAGATACGGGGGTTGCCGCTGTCACTCATAGATGGCGGTAGGTGTCCAGAGTTCGGTGTCTTCATTTCTTTGCGGGGGACACGATCCTCGGGAAACTAGCCCTTAACAGCTCCGCTGTAAGAAGAGAACACGTTGGATGCGTGAGTGATACCTCGCTCTTTTGGCGCGTGGCTCACGCGCGATGGCCCATTCAATAAAGAACGGCAACCGGACCAAAATGATGGCCCATCCAAAAGAAAAAAAAGGCAGTGGACAGACGTGCTGCTTGTGATTGAGGATTTCTTATCTCAAGTGGGCAACGCAATGCAGCGGGCGCTGCAAAGACTGCCACCTACCGTGCACAGATACCAAACGCGAAATAGGCAACGCGGTTCTCGCAGGCGGTACGGCGGAGAGGCGGCCCTCACTGTTCCCATAATGCCTCACACGCGCTGCTTGATGGCGCGCGCTACTTTCCGCAAAGGTTCATTCAAAGCGCCAATGCTGTTATTGAAGGGTCTTGAAGGCCAGTAAAAATAAAAAAAACTATGTTATCTTTTTTTTTTTCGTCGGTTGAGAGCATTTGGATCTACTTAGAGACGTCCAATTTTTATATCAAGTTTGCGGCGAAACATTCTCGTATTTCGAACAACCAACCTTTTTCTCCTCGAATGAGCCGATTTAATTCGGCGGAACTCCAGCAAAATCCAAAAACCATTGCATTGGTTCATTAAAACAGTTGACCGTTTCGCGCACTTCAATACAAGGCGGCACATTGAGGTGTACGGATTCTCACGACCCAAGGTAGCATTGAGAGGAAGGAAATAAAAACAAAACAAGGGCAGCGAATAAAATACTATAATTTTAAACGGGTCCTCCAATGTACCGTTGGCAGCGAGGGTTCATTAATTTTAAGGCTGCCAAAACATAGTTTTACACACGCACAGGCCACCTTTTTTTAACTTTACGTTACAAAATAAAAATACTACGCTCCGACTCGCCCTAAAAACAATTTTCCTCTCGTGCAATTGACTTTACCTCTTTCGTCTCTCTCTATACTTTAAGTTAACTAAAAAGATAAAAATGTGTCCTAATTTTTTTTTTCATGAGACACACACTATGCTTTTCTATCCTTAAAAGCAGGTATAAAATATAAAAGTATTCTAAAGAATCAATCGCGCACCAAGGAAATCAAGATAAGGCGAAAACGAAACGGACTGAAGTCTGTTTCGAAATGCCCATCTAAAGCTTCGAGGGGAGGCCCTTTCTTGTCCTTCCCAAAAGCGCGAAAGAAAAGAAATCCACATTTGAAATTCTAAGAGAATCTTTTCTTCCGGCGAAGCCCTCTTCTCTCGCGTCCCACCACCTCGATTTTCAATTGACCTTACTTGGTCCAATATAATAATAAGAATAATTTATAAAAAAAAAGGCCGTCAGGTATACTGTCACAGCGGCCAGGTCAAGAAATACGATCAAAAGTGCGATCAAAGAGAAAACCCACAACTCGGACAATATATTCCCTCCCTGGCTTTGGGAACTCTAAAAAGAAAGCAAGAAATAAATAAAAGGTTACTTATTAAATCTTCCTTCTCTCTTCCGCTATACGTGTTATTCTGGCACCTTTTCTAGGTACACGGCTCGAGCTTCGGGTTAGTTGTGCGTTCGAACAAATTGGTCCGGCGGCGATCGTAACAATAAGCATCATAAGTTTTGTAGGCAGATAACGGAAGTTGGTAGGAAGACTCAACACAAAACTGCCGATGCTCCGTTTTATCGTACATTGTTCCAATGTTTATAAAATCGCAGCTCGGTGTGCGATAAAGTTCAGCGGTCTGAAGCCCTCTGAAATACCATTTGAGACTCCTGTTTCTCGAGCATTTCAAACGAAATACATTCCCAAAGGTCCGAAGGCTGGTTTCTTCACACATTTATGTTCGCCCGTGTCTAATTGCGTTGTGTCTGCTGTGACCGGTAATGACGATTTAACACATTGGAATGCTGGCGCCATCTATCGGGTCACCCTGGAACTGCCTAAAACTATAATGAACGTATCTTGTTGTTTGCAAGATGAAATCTAAGCACTACGTATGGAAATCGTCGCTTGTAGCGTCGTAAAAAAATATTTCGAGCGCATGGTAAAATACTTATGGGTACATGATTAGAAAATAAAAGCAAAATTGGAGGGGTTAGAGGGTTACCCCATAGACGGCGCCAGTGCGGTCACTCTTTGTAAACGGTCACAATCAAATGGCATATATGTGAACCAGCCTTTCGAGGAAGCGTTACACACAACGTGTGAAGTATCCACGAGTCAGAAGTCGGAAGCGCAAGCTGATTAGCAGTTCGACCAAAAGCCTTTAACGCGAGTAGCATTTTAAATGCCCGTGAAACAGAAATATTGGCAGCTTTTTGTCCCCTGAACAAGTTAAGTCTCATTACAAAACGTAAAATACCCGTCTGACTTTTTTTCCTGCTATTAGAGTAGAAAGGTAACCTGTCTTCTTCTTCGAGATAAAAAAAGCAGTATAACGATCATTTTAACAAAATACAGAACTTCTTCAAAGTATAATCTGCACCCGCGATCGAATAATCCGCAGGGTAAAAATTCGACTAAAAAAAATGTGTTACCTGGGATAATCAGCACCGATAATTCTGATGCTGACCCGCATATAAAACAAATATCATGCGCGCCATACCTAAAAAAAAAGCCCGCTTCACTAGCTGATAAAGCTCGCGTCTTACATAAGTCATTATTAAGATACTCCGTTATTTGCAAAATCTGTCACGTCTCGTCACAAAGAAGAATCTAGAAGAAAAAAAGAAATCCTCATATATTTGGTATCTGTAGATAGTCCATACACCGTAAAGATTGAAAGTCACGGTCGCATAGTGCAAACAAATCGTTCAAAGGAAAGTCCGGAGAAACAGGCGTGCTTGTCTGACGGTCACCGTGCAAAAAACTGACCGCAGACACGCGCAGAAACAACGCATGCCTCGAACAGGCCCCAGGCACGTCCCCAGATCTTATCGCGTCTGCGAAAAACACGGGGTATTTTGTACGCCTAATGAGCAGCGCGACAGTGGCTTTAATATTCCTTCGCTAATAACGTACGAAAGTAATCCGTCCCCGCCTCCGTAGAAAAAAAAAAAAGAGATGCCACGGCGATTACACGAACAAGAACTCCCCAGACTACGGACGAACCACATCTGCCACTCAGCGAACCGTTAGGGTTGTTGAGCAAGTTGCGTAGCAATTCACGCGGACAGAATTATAGACCGAGCTAAGCCTCGCAGCAACGGCGGCAGTTGGCTTTAACGACGCGCTAAAATCCACCGCGCACATAACGATCTCAAACGGTGTTGTTTGTATCTGGCGTTAAACGCGGATGGAGAGACGCGTCAGAAGGCTGCTCTATTCCCATCTCGACGTCGTATATTTCTCCGCGCGCGATTGCGCGCTCACACACGTACAAAAGTAAAAGGAGGAAGAAAGCGGACGACGTTGGGACAACCAACTTCCGAGCTGTAATCGCTGACAAGTTCATAAACGCGGGGCGGGGCTTGTTATGTTAACGCTTCTTGCTTTCCTATTGGTCGATACCGCAGTCCTATTGGCTGCGGAGCGGTAATGAGATGTTCTACACTTCCCATGCACTCTGGAGCGAACGGAATAAGAGAGAACAAAAACTGGAGGTCGTTTATGGCGGCGCCCACGCACAGCTGCCTGAAAGCATCTATAGGGATATGCAATGCCGGACTTCATGTCAACTCCCCGAATCGAGGCAAGGCATATTATGAAGCCATTGCGGAAGGCGTCATGAGCCGAGCCTGCCTCAAAACGAAAGCACGGCAGGTTCCGTGAACGGTTTTAACCGGTGCAGAAGGGTGCAGGGGACAGAACGTCAGTCCCGTTGGTTTCTAAAATATTTCGGGACCCCGTATGTTGCATATTCAATATTATTTATCAGTAAACTTCGACTGCAGCAGCTAAAGCGCTTCTTGAAAGTCATTAATATCACAAAAAAGGCGATTTCCAGCGAAGTCATCGCAAATAGAGCACCTCTCTCTGACGTTTTACTCTCATATTACCAGCTTGCAACTGTACTTGCCAAGTATCTTCGAATGTAATTGAATTACTTGAACAAAGTATTTGTACTACTACTCAAGATAGTTCATACTAAAAGTAACGTGTACTACTCTACATACATTTAAAAATGAGTATTTTCTGTTTTATCTAAAATACTTGAGTTAACTATTTGGCAGTACACTGGGCGACATTGTGGCGGCACACGTGAGAAAATCAAAGGACTGTGGTGCCGATACTCGAAAGGCAAAAGTGGTAGTCTCAGAACCGCTTCCTCCCGGGCGGATTCCAACTAAATCAGAAACGTTCATCAGAATGGAGAAAAAAATAAATCATTTTACGATCTCACTCTTTTTTTTTTTTTAGTTTCACGGCAGAAATTCAGATTGAGGTTTCGGGCAACTTAGCGGTACAGTTTTCTCGCAACCTATATCACGCGATACGCGTAGCAAAATTCGAAACCCGGAAATCCGTTGACGAGCGAGTTATACCGCGCCTGGAATTCTCCTGAACGTAATTAATCTCGCTAGATAATGGAAATGTCTTCCCGTTCCGTGGATTCGCGAGCCATACAATTAAAAAAAATATATTCCAGCTGTTTATGAAACAGCCGGAAAACTCGTGAAAATGAAACGTAAGAAATTCACAATGAAATCTATAATCAAAAACTCGATTGCGATCTTTTTTTCTTTTGTATTTCTCTAGCCTAGTAAAATATTCGGTCACATTATCCAAAAATAATCGAGTTTCTTTCAATTTTGCCTTTTCATTTTTTCGGGTGAACAAGTCATCCCTTACTCCCTGACACCTTTTTTTTTTCTATTTCTCTTTCTTTGTTTTTTGGGTGTCTCGGTTCCCCACTTCCTTAAAGGGATTGCCCGGTAAAATTCTGTCTCTCGGAAAACATTTTCGCTAATATTGTCATTGCTTTTATACAAATATCATCCGTACAATATCCGAATGCACCTTTCCGGAAATATGTGGTGCCCCCAGCGTCGGCTTTACGCATTGTGACGTTCAGATGTACGGCACGCGAAATGATCCAAAAAGCGAAGGTGAAGTTGACGCTGGTTTCACACTTTGTTGTTTCAGAACGCAGAGGAGGCAGAAGGAAACCAAACCAGAGCATGCGATGACCTTCTTTTTCGTTCGGTTTATTTGTTGTGTGTCCTGAGCTCCTAACGATAAGAAAGAATGAATCGCGCCGCTACCAGGATATACGAAGCGTTCCGGCCGGCACGAGCGTACGTCCGAGCAAGCCCACAATTCCCCTCGTTGCAAGGTCTCCTGGGATTTTCCGGGAATGTCTATTTGTAATGCTCCGCCGCACAACTACTGGGTGTATTAAGGAGAGGGCAGGCTCTTTAAATCGACCGCAAAATTCGGTTTCTTAACCTATCGCGTTCCGATTTTGTACAGAGTTGGCCACAGGTGGTGCATTTTTCGATAAAATTCGCAAAAGGCGAGCTTACCTGAGGAAAAATTAAAGAAAGAAAAAGGCTTAGCTCCTATGGAAAACGCAGCGAAGCCACCGGTCTTCAAACTATAGGGCGCCCTATGGTTTGAAGACCGGTGGCTTCGCTGCATTCCATGGAAGTTAAGCCTTTTTCTTTTTTTACTTTTTCCTAGGGTAACGCTCTTTGCGGATTCTATAGAAAAAATGCACCACCTGTGGCAACGCTGTAAAACATCGGAACGCGATTGGTTAAGAAACCGAATTTCGCGGTCGATTTAAAAGCCTCGCACTCCTTGATACGCCAGTAGTTCAATTTTAAACAAGTCCAACTGCTCCAGATTACCTGCAAGACACACAGCGTTTTTCCATTTTGGCAATAGCGGAAGCTTTTATACACCAACTCATGTTTACAAACAAACCGGAGCGCCCGGAGCGCCCCTAGCGGACGCCACCGGCGCCGCGCATGCGCGGTGGGGGTGTGGGCAACAAGCTCGCCGTCGCCCATAAACAAACCATTGAAATGCGATGTTGTCGGCGTCGGTGTGAGTCCCCTGCCCTTTATCGCTTTCGAATTGTTGATTCTACGTCTTCCTGGCAATGTCTGACTACATGAGCGGCGTCAGCGAAATTAACGAGGCTCGTTACGCCGCAAAACTTCGCATGAATAATCTGACATGCGGCGATTCATTCCGCGTGGACGCCGCAGAATGTACGCTAAAGCCTGATTCACATGATGAGATTTCGCTCGCAATTTTCAGTCGCGACGTCGCTCGGGCTGCAAAAGCGTGAACCGTAGCTGAGATGGTCGACGTCGATACTGAAAATCGCAAGCAGAATCGGACGAAGTGAATCAGGCATAACAAGTCGGTGATGGCCGCTGGTAACAATAATCAACATCTCCTTGTACCTACTGTTTACGTGGAGCCTGCTTACCAACCTTCAAACTTAAGTCTTTTGAGGCCTGCACTTGCTTCTTATCGCAAGTACCGGGCCAACATTTCGTCTACGGGCCGGTGTCGTCTAAAAGAGCAGACGACAAGCAGAAGCGTTTGAAAGAGCAGACGACAGTTCGAACGATCAGACGGCCGTTCGAACTTCAAGACGCACTGAACACAGTCCGCAGGTGGGCCGTATAACTTGACGGTTTTCCGGCGTTCATGTTGGAACAAAACAAATAAATCTGATGACCACAAGTATCCGTGAATTCAACCAAAAGTGCTTCCCGCCCAAGCAATTGTGGTCTGGCGGCGTCTGGTTTACCGTTTTTACAGCACATATCCACGGTCTCTTACGAACCGAGAACATGAAAACTGATCTTCAAACCTTTCTCGACTCTTTTGGTACAATCCCAGTCGCGGCGGTTTGACGAAAAGGCATGTTTTCGTCAGGTTCCTTTCAAAACAACGCAGGAATACACGCCTCACATGGGGCCTTCCGCCCACAACCCCAGACCGGAAGTGCGACCGACGCGCCACCACCGCGCCGTGACGCCAACAGAGATGAGTTCGTGTATAAACATCAGGCAAAGAGGGCCACTTCAACTTTCGACTGCTGTCAAAGTAAAATGACTTTGTTCTCAGAAATACAAGATTTACGTTATTGAGGAGAAGTTCAATTCTTCGACGATGATCTTTGTACGCTCCATTAACCATGTTGATCAAAAACGGGACTGAGTCAACGCCCGCCACTCTGACGTTACCACGCCTGAAGTGACGTCACGGCACGACCAGCCATGCATACTCGCGAAATTTGGCGTGAAGTTTCGTACTGATGTTCATAATTGATTTAACGAATATTGGGGAGTCTTTTAACGAAATAAGGTATCACATATGACTATATTTAGGCTCTCTCTACGTGACCAGCGCCAAAACTTGTTCCCGAAATCACGTCATGAAAGCGTTAAAAAGCATTTCATGCTTTAAAAATAAAATAAAAAATAAACCAAACCGCCGCAAGAACCCTTCCCCTTCCACACACACACACACACTATTCTTCACTGGCAAAGAAACAGGGAAAAAAACAGCAAGACAGTTATACTAAGATAACGAATGCTAAATCTGGATGAATCGAAGTTCGAGTTCTGCGCGTGCATGTCCGGTTACATCTGCGTACTTCTTGACGCCCGACTCTCTTTATTACGTCGTTTCCCTATCTTCCGAGGCAGTCTGTCTGCCCCACTTCGCCATATTCCCCTCCTCACTACTTGAACAGCCACCCTCTTCTTCTCTCTAACACTGCAACGACATTACCAAAAAGATGAACTCCATAGAAAAAAATGAAAGAGGAAAAAATACAAGGTATAGACAGAGCAAAGACAGGGCAAAGACGGAGGAGCCAAAGAAACTTGTCGCGTGATGGGTGAGGAGGCGCAGCGATCGTCCAGTCGCCATGGCAACCAACCTCGCTCGACTGCACGATTCGGGGATTTCTTTCTTCGCTTCCTCGTTCACCCTCTTTCCCTCTGCTCTCTCGGGTCGGTGAAAACGTGGGTCCCCCTTCCCTTTCATTTGCGACCTCTCTCTCCCTCTTTCTCTAGTCTGGGCCCGGGGTGTGCGGAAGAACACGAAAAGTTCCGACGCGGTTCGGTCCACTGCTCGGACCGTGTCCGCCTCACTTGCTCCTCCGCGCACAACTGGTGCCGACTTTGCTCTTCTCCCACTCTCTCCCTTTCCTCCTCATCCCGATTATCCGAACCAACTCGCCCAGTGGCACCGTTCGTCCGGAAAAAACGAGACCGAGCGTTGGCGCAGTACCGTACGGACTAGGGCACGCGTTAGGGCAAAGTGCCCTACGGTGTTGGATGGCTTCGGTTGACACTTGCCTAGGCTATCGTTTTATTCTTTCGTTAGCAGAGGGTGGACAACGCACGCAGCGTGACACTGTTTGCGTGACTTGGCCGATTTCTTGCAGTGTACTTGGAAAGGGTGCTGGAGGAAAAGCAGAAATTCCCGCCGAAGGCGCAGTGTCCCTGGTCGTACATCATTCTTAAGACGCCGTGTTGGCTGCAGACACGATTAATCGGAGGACACGCATCGAGAAGCGTGCGTTTTCAACATGCCTGCAGACAGTTTTTGTAAGTCCAACGGGAGCGTCATGAAAGCACGCCTCGTCTCCAAGCTGCCTTCGACCGCGGCTCTACTCGCCCTTCGATACTGAGAGAAAAAACTGAAAATTCTCGATGTCTCGTTCGCGCTAACAGCGTCGCGGAGTGTACTTCCGATGAATCACAGCCGACGCTATGAGCCACCTGGCCAACCCCAACGCTGTTACCACATCACGTGACCTCGCACCCGGCACGTCACTAGGCCCCCTCCGCTCAAAACGTCGAAAGAAGGTTTTCTTTTTGTTTTTTTTACTCCCAATTGGATTAAGGTTATACGCTTCAAACACGTACGCCAAACAAGCAACAACAAGTACGTTTAGGCTAAGAAACAGGAATAAAAAAAACGGTCGAGATATTAAAATCGATCGCATTTTTTCTCGAGTAGATAAATACTCGGCACGTTTTCGTGCCCCTCTCCGGTGCGCTTGCGTTTGAAATGGAGTTCTCCTTTTTTAACTTGATTTCGAAACAGCAGCGCTGCTCGAGGTTGGATCTAAATGTCAAACGTCCCCCGAGTCCGTGACAAACCGGTGCGCGGATACCAGCGTGGCAGAGCGGGTGTTTATTTCCGAAAACGTTTACCATGGACCGCAGAGAACGCTACGACCATCCAATTCAGCCCTCTGGAAGGCATCATGTGACCACGCGTTGGGTGTTTCGCTGAGACGCCGACACGGCATTCCCTTGGCTCCGGTGGCATGTAGATCCCCTCTTCGGCCCATCCTAAGCTGGAACGAGGTTCGGCAGGAGCGCATTCATTCGCCATCAAACACCGATGTCCTTATCGACTCGTCCGCCGTGCCTCTTTCAAAAGGGCAACCCTCCCTGATGACTCAATCACCGAATCACAATAGTAATATCTCGACGCACGAGCACCCTTCCATATCTTTGCAAGAAAAAAAAAAAACGAGGACAAAAGATAAGAGGAATTTTCGTATGGGGAAACAACACCCTCGGAACTCGAATCGAAATACGTCAGGCACGGTGTCGCGCTCTCCTTTCCCAAGCGTTCTCGCGCAGTCTGGCGCAAGCTCGGCGAAAGAGATATCTGTAAAAAAAAAAAAAAAAAGAGTTATCGCGAATGACAGGGGGGGGGTGACGGCGGCGGCAGAAAGTTTCCGATAACGAGCGAATGCGAGAAATATTCCTGTGGCGTCCGCAAGAAGGCGCGCGTGCGCGAGCATAGGGGCGGACAACTGATAAGATTAAACCTGAGTGTGCGCGTGAAGTACGGATCCGAACGGCTGAACCTCTTTAGCTTGTCTGGGTCCCGAGCGACTCGAACGGCTTCGAGGCGAACGAGGATTCGCTCGTTAATTTCCGCACGAAAGAATAAAGAAATAGGGAGGGCACAGAACACGCAATCTTTACCCCAAACAACGATCAAGAATGAAACAGAAGCTCCAAAGGCCGTGAACAGATCGTGGAAGGAGAGGTAGAAATAATTGTCGAAGAGAAAGGAAATATTGGAAAGTGGGAAAAGAGATAAAAAATTAAATACGGGAATTTGTATTTAAAAAAATAGATTAAAAGCTTAAAAACACAGTATCGTGTCCGTGTATGCAGCAGTCTGGAAAGTTCAGATTTAAGGAATTTAAACTTCCGTCTTCGTCAGTAAGAGTCATGGAGCATAAATATTGTTTCAAACTGCGCCCATAAGAAATGGCTCGATGATTTTTCTCCCAAACATTTAAGTTCTCCTTCTTTCCTCGTACAATCATCGATTGGAACAGCACTCCACCTGACGTTGTAAATGTCACCACATATTCAGATTTTTGTTTTTTGTTGTCGCAGCAGGTGCACCCTGCATGAAAATGTTTCGATGTACCACTCCTGTTACGATCTCGCAAGAGATTGAGCAGTATCAATAAAAAAACAAAAAAGAAGGAAAATATGCTCTTGTGCCCCACTAGAATTTTAGCATCGCGCTTGACCTAAGCGCCAGACGTTTGGGTGCCATTTTTCGTTCGGTATAATTCCTTCGACACTCTATTGCTGCCGAATCAGCGCGGCGCGTTCGGGCATTCTGTAAACTCCGCGAAAGGGAAGATTCGGCGGTCTTTCGAGCTACCTTAAACTACACACATTTTCGGAACACCCAGAATTTTCTCTGCACGCCATGCTATTTATTATCTTTCAATTCAAAGTGGTTATTAAAAAACAGCGGATCAAGGTTACGATCAAACCAGCGATCAAATTTCCCCAGCTTCTCCAGCGGGGTGACGTCAGATATTAGGCTTATTCGATTTACCTCCACTCCGGCACCGGCCCAGACAAGTGTAGGGCACTCTACTTCCGGTATGTGTCTTGAGATACGACCGGAAGTAGACCGCCCTACGCGTTTCTGCACCGGTGCCAGAGGTGCAGCTGAATCGAAAGAGCCTATTGTATATAACGTAAAGTCAAGCAGGCAACCCAAGAAACGCAACATATTGCCGGCCTTATTTTATTTTTTTCTTGCGTGCGTGCGTGCGTTTCATTAGCATTCAATTCAGCACCATCGGGCTTCACGTAACCCGCTAAGAACAAGTTGTGCTTCCCTCACATTGTAACTGTTAACGCCACGTTTTCAGTGTGGCCTGTACAGAACTTCAGCACCCGGAATAAAATATAAACACTTCGATGTCTCAGCTGAAGGATGACACATGAGTCGTTGTTTCTCATCTGTGCCCCGCGTAGACATTCTTGCAAAAACAACAAAACTTGCCACCCGTATTTTTATTTTTTTTAGTTGTTGAGCAAGAAGTCACGTTTATTTATAAGGAATAGCGGGTGTGTGTGAGGGTATGGCACTCATTACAAGTAACCAAATTACTTGTCATCAATTACCCTTAGGAGTAATCTTGGAATGATTGGAATGTATTTATCAGGAAGCAATGAAAAGTAACCCATAGAAATTGTGATTGTAATCGATTACTTTCTTCAAATAACATGTACGAGACTGGTATGTTTTTATCTGCGTGTGTGAGTTGAAGTTAATTAATTTAATTCCACTACGTTTTTGTTCCTAAAAAACGGTTGTCCTCCCATTAGAGTACTGCCAAAATTCCTGTCGATATATTGGGAGTTTAAGACCTCCAATGTGACTTCATTCGGCATTTGCGAGTACTTACGAATGCTATCTGTTTTCCGCAATGTGGCGCATGAATCAGTTCGCTACCCACTCTTATGTTTTGTCAAATATTAAGCGACTGTGTTTTTGTGACAAAATATGCAACGCCAAAACAAGCTGATCCCACCGAATCAAAACGTTTGTGAACAGTCTGTGACATAGAGGAAAAAACCAGCATCCCCGCGTTAAATAAACTAAGAACGGTGCAAAAAAGAAAAAGAAAATCGTAGTAATCGCCACCGAACCAACGGATGCCTATGTTTGACACGTAACAGAATACACATAACAATAATAAATACCGATATATATGCGAACTTTGTGGAGAGGCATTAGAGGGAATGGGGCCACGCAACGAAGCAGCGTCCGTAGAGAGCCTGGCGTGTTGTCGGCGGCGACGCGACTTAAGCCACGATCCATCGCTAATTTTAATTAAGCGCGCGTTTTTCCCGGCGACGCCCGAAATGACAAAGAGCTCTCGCCGGCGATGTCGGAGACCGTGAGCGCGGCCGCAGTTCCATCCATTCCGCCGCCTCCTCCGCAGCCGCCTAAACACGGCTCAAATTTATGTCCGCCGGAGCGACGACGAAGCGTCGTTCTTCAACGAGGTTACGCAGCTGCAACGTTTCACTCAACTCCACAAGCAGGCGTAAGGACCCGCGTTTTTTACCGCCGTGGGCTATAGGTTGCGGGAGCCGCCGCCCGATTCACGCGCGGTTGAGTCCTACTCATCTATCCATCCATCGCTACATCGGGAAATCGGGCGCCAAGTACGTTTGTACACCGGCAACTCGAACCATGTGGAGCGAAAGGAAGCACACAGAAACTCTTCGGCATATTTCCCCTCCCGTTACCCAAAAGGCTGAAGCCGCAGTGACACTAATGCATCTTACAGAACAAAAACAGTCTGGAGGCACTGGCTGAAGTGTTAACCGATTGTATGACCGTCCTGTAAGGACTTTTTAAGGTCATAGAAAAACTGTCTGCACAAGTGTATGTATGACGCAACCATATACTTCGGATACGCTGGAGGCGAAAAACTGTCTGCACACATATATGTATGAAGCAACCATATACTTCGGATATGCTGGAGGTGTAGTTTTGTTATCGTTAAACATTGTGAAAGCCGTAGAAAACGTAAGACAGCCATTGCTAGGACTAGCAGACGATTCCCGCACTCCGCTTCCTCTGCGCGAAAAGCAGACGACGATCTCGCTCACTTTGTCTGGAGGGATGTAGTGGGTACATACAAAAGCAGCAAGTCTTTCTGTCTACTAATTAACCTTCAAATCAGAGCTTCGCGCTGTGACCTCACCGCACCTACCGCACAAGAAACGGGCGAACTTGCTCCCTGCATGCCGTCCGCGTGAAGCGGAGAAAACAGTAAAAAGAAAAAAAAAAATAGAAAGCGAGAATAGTAGGCGCGCTGTGGATTGCTAAATTACGTCGGCGCAATCTATTATGAATGCGGGGCGTCATCCGGGAGTTGCACAAAGCTTCCGACCAATCAGGAGTCTCGAAACAAGTTTCTTTCAACGAGCAAAGACAAAGCGGAACAGTAGAAAGTCTCCCCACACAATAGACAACAAACGTTCTCGCCTAATCGACCGACCGACTGAATAAAATATAATAATACCAATAAAGCGACGCAATTGTAATCATCCTGTTTCGTAAGCGAGCGGATGGCAAAATTAATCGGAGCAATTGTTCTCGCCACGACTCCAGTGTGTTTGCTGATCCCGTGCGATGTGGTAAAACACGAGCGGTGATTTATTTTTATGATTCCATAAACTGTATTTTGCGCTCGGTCGGTCTATTCATACATCGCGTTCCAAAAACAAATCAAAACGGGAAATAAAAAAAACAAAAACACCAGAGTATCAATTTGCTCGCGTGTCAGTGCTCCCGGTAATTGCGCAGGCGAATCGTGATTATTGTGGTTTCGCCTGAAGTCTGCAGGTGGGAGCTGGCAAGTAAATTGCATTTACACCGCGCCTTTTTTTTTATGCGTGTTTGTAAGAAGCAATGTCGGTTAGCGGAAATTTTATGTCCATCGAAAGCTTGCCTCGTCCTGGTTACCGTCCTATCTTGTTTTTGACAAAAACGAACGCCTTCTCCTCTCTTTCTTTCTTCTACTAAAATATAAATTCCTTTTGCTTTTCTTGAATATTTCCGCGCGAAGCTAGTGACAATTTGTTAGAACACTAAAGAAAGGAGGATTGTAAAATACAATATGCCACACGACAGCTGTCAAACCTATTCCACGGAAGACAGGGAGATACAGAAAGTGCTCTGTCTTCAGCCTTGCAGTTATTAAATGATTATCCAGGAAGCAAAGAAAAGAAAGAACGGAATCCGAACACTAAAGGAAGATTGCGGCCAAAAACAGCGTCCGAGTCACCGAGCAAAGCGGGTTCCTCGAAACCACGTCACAGCCGATCGATTGATTCATAGAGCATCTGTGGGGCACCAACCACTAGTCGAAGAGAAAGCGGTCACAATCTCTCTTTTTCTGTGATTGGTCATTCGGAACTGTGTTGACCTATTCGGCCTCCTTGAGTTGATTGCCTGTTTCACGTGGTGCGATATTGCTTGCGATTCAACAGCCTTCCCGCGCATTTCTTGCCGCACGAGCGGCGTCGCAGGTAAGCGGACAAAAGCTCACCGGACAAAAGTTCACGTATTCTTTAACGGACATGGATAAAAGCTCACTCATTCTTCGGCAAACCCAAACACAAGCTCACCAGTTTTTCTTTTTTTTAAATATAATTTGGACGAATATTTATTTGGGGTCAAATGGGCTGGGCTAAACCCTGGGCTAAATGGGGTCACGTGGTGACCCCATTTATTAAAGATATACTGAAAAGTATATTATTTGAACCGTGTTAACTTAAAAACCAAGGTGAAACTTTTGGAGGTTCTGCTGGGGGTTTTCTTATTGTCCTTCGTCTATACGGGTACTATATAAGTTGGCTTTAAAACTCTGCTAACTACGTTTTTTTTGTTGTTCTTCTTTTACGATGTAGGCAGTAGTTATGGGCATCCGGCTCCTGCAAAGGGCAGAACAGGTTCCACTAGCTTGTGGGACAATCAAAATGTCTGGTGCCTGATCGAATGTCCTCAACAGGATCGAGAGCTGGTCATGGCAGCTTCGCTGCAAACAGGCCAAGGTGAACCGCAGTTGAAGAGGGTTCGGAACGCATTAAAGGGTCGCATGAGGAAGCTGTCTAAGGACGACCAGCTTCACAGAGACATATAAAAACTGATCGACTCATTGGGAGGCTGTATTCGCGTATAAAAGTTTGATCAATAAGCATTATATTCTGAAACAAGAAACATAACTTGCGGGAGTCATACTACAAAAATAAACCAGCGCCACAGTAGGCGCTGCTTTATTTGTTACGGTATTTGAGCCCATGTACAAAAGGAAACAATTTTATGTGGGTGAGCATCACTTCGGTGAACTTTTGTCCAGTGAGCTTCTGTCTGAGATTCGGCGTCGCCACTGCGAAATCGCAAATAGAATTTAATAATGTGAATCAGGCATCACAGGACTGTCTAGATGACGGATTGCTCAGCTTCTAAAATTGGGAACACAACAGCAGGTCTGTGAACACCACTGACCGTTAACCTTCAGCCGTACTCTAAAGGGTAAAAAACAAACATGTTTGTTTTGGCTCTATTGATAAGGACGAGGAAGGCCCAAGCCGCTCAGAGATTATGGCTTTTGCCACCGGCTGTCGCAACGTAAAGTCCGACTGCAACTGCATATACGTATATAGGGTGTTTGTGGTTCTCCTTACAACGTTTCTGCACTCTGCGTCATCTATTTGGAAAGCTATAGGTCATTTAGAAACCTTTCATCGCATAAATTGGGCCCGCTCCCGGTAGCAGACGTTCTTCATTCGTACGATTAGGCGGGATTCGCTTCCATTAACTCATTCGAAATGTTCACAAGTTGCGAAGAAATTTGAACCAGACGCCAGTAACTTCTTAATCATTTGCGCCCGATCCCAGCCGGTAGCCTTACTTCTGGGGAGAGACTGAACATTGTGCAATATGTGTGTATGATTTGTGTTTTATATATATATATAAGAAAAACACCGTTTATTTTGACTAAACAAAGAGAGGAGACGAATACACTACAGTAGTGACTTGCAGCAGAGTCGTGCTTGCGCTGACGTCATAGTTTTCATGATATAAGGCTGTGTTCTCAAAAGAAATAACGACCAGTAGTAAGTCGGCGCTGTGGCCTGTTCGCCTCCTCTTCTTGCCATGTATCCTTCGCGGTGATTGTTTTGCCCAATCGAAAATTCATCTGAGCTATCTTTGCGGAGTCTTCTCGGTTCATGGGCATCTTCAAAAAAAAACAGAAAAAAGAGACGAGGGTGAATTACGAAGTCAGCCTAATTTTACTAAATCTTAGCAGAGTCCGTGTTCTTAGATTTATTTTATTTGTTATAAGATTAACCAAAAAAGCGGCGTCTTTTCTTTTTTTTTTTTTTAACGGAACCGCTTTTGAAATAAAGATAGGACTGGCGAGGCACGACTTCTAGTAGCTTTTACATTCTTTTATTAACTAGTCGTACTGTTCCTCGTTGAAGGGTGCTCATTAAGAAGAAGAGCCTCGACCTTTCTTCTTTTTTCGCTTTCAAGACTGAACAACAAGCTGTCACGAATTGACAAGCCGTTCGTCAGCACGCGTAGGCAAACTTCGTTGCCTTTGTATCGACGACAATGCGAGTTGTCAATACAGTCAGACGCTGTCATCTTCACTGACGTGGCTACTTTCCGCTTGTCGCGCTAGTAAAAGGATAAAATCAACGCGCGAGTGATTTTTGAACGTCCTTATTTGACTCTTTCAGAAGCAAGCAAGTTGTTTCTTGTAGTCGTGGACAAGTGAAGAAACCAAGGGCGTCCCGAACATCAATCAATCACTCTCGCCCGATTGCGGCCAAAAGAAATAGGATTCCTCCTCTTCTATTTATCTATGTGCGAATGACATGTCTACCATGGTCTCAAACTGCACCCTAGCTCTTTCCAAATGCTCATGGCACTTTCCTACTAACGAGCCATCTCGCTTATCGTACAACAATACAACTGCTTCAGGAATGTACACGTTAAACCCACGCAATGGTTTGCAAACAATCTTATTGACATAAATATCTCCAAAACAATGCTGGCCTTCTTCCGTAATCATTTAAAAGCTGCGATTTCAAGAATTCCATTTTTTCTCCGCACTTCACGATGTGTAGGATGTCATTCGTTGCAATCTAATTCCTTACTCAGAGACAATGAAATTCCTAGGCATTCATTTTGATTCGGACCTTTCTCGGAATTCGCAACCGACAATAGTATGCTCACAGCCAAAGAAGCGTCCTATGCTTTCTCTGCAAGATTAAGGGCCGGTTGCACCAACGCCGCTTAGCGAAAAGCGGAGCTTAGCCGGGAACCTAAGCTAAGTTTCGGTTTCGTTCGGTTGCACCAAAATCGCTTATCGCTAAACCTAGCACTAAACTACGCTTATCTTGAGCGCTCAACATTGGGCGCTTTGCTTTTGCTTGTTTCTTAATCCTGGATTATAAACATGGCGGCTGGTTTGTGGCGGTCGACGCGGTGGACGAAAGTGGTTGTACAAAGTGTTTTAGGCCACAACAGCGTGAGAGTCTCGACAGAGTGGCCTTCGATTGTGACAAGGATGCAAAATATTGTCTCGTGAAGTGTTTATCGACCCCTGTTTTCAAGTTTGCTCTCCACTCTCAGTGCGTGTTAGCCCTAACCGAGATACGCACGGAGCTGTGGGGCTCACGTCTGTCTTCCCGTTGGTTTTTCTGTCAACGAGCTTGTTCGTATGTACTTACTGATTTTCGCATAACTGTAACGTATTGCTATTTAACACCTTGTTAATTTCTGCTTGCAAAGCATATCCTTTAATCCGATCGGTGCGTTGAAATAGTAGCCGTACATGATCTCGGCCATCAGCTGATTGTCGACACTCCTGCCGTTTGCATCAGATTGCGGTGCATTTAAATGATAAAACTGCAAAAATTCAATTTCTTTAGTTTTGAGACAACCTTCAGTGAATTTTCCTTTTCTCGCGAGTAGAATCTTCACTTCAGAAAACTGCGTTCTATAACCGCAACTTTTCTGGTGATCGTGCTTTTAGAAATGTTTTGCTTTATATCTTTCATTCGTGGCGACGACAAATCGTAACGACTACAATGCGAGATTCGTTCAGCGCTGTATTGGGGCAGGCTGGGGCAGGTGATGCGAAGAGACGACCGTTCTCGTCGGCACGATGTGATGTACTAGTGGGAGTTTTCGTACTTTGAAGTCTGCCGTCGTCTATTTGTATGAACTCAAGATCTGCCTATTATCACTCGCGAACAAGCTTCTGGTTCTCTATCAGCAGGAATAAAAAAAATGGTTCTGGACGACCTTTGCGTGTTCAATAATTGACAGTTTGTATGATCATCAAGGGATCTACCAGTAGTATTGCTTTGATGTATTGATAGTTATACCTTCTTTCCTTGTCACGAAAGCAAAATATACGTAGTTCCATTACCAAAGGGTTTGACACAATCAGTTCCAACGACGGTACAGTGCAGTTCTGTCACCTTGCTGATAGCAACGAGTACGGTCGATGCAAGGTCTCGACGACTTATATTCGACGATTTCCGGGCATTTTCGCAGCTGCCGTGGCGAGTTTGTCACTGTTTTGAACTTCATCGGTCTCGGGCATGACTTGATTTCAGTAGTCATCTTACCTGCCTACTTATTCTCGATGATGTTTTGTCTTCAGCGATGTAGCGAGTAAAAAGTCCTTCTCGCGTTCGGTGAGATTTGGGGCCCCTGATGGCTCCGTTATCTCAAAATGTGAGCACGAAAACTACTGTCACTGTCAAAATATTCTGTTATCAACCGATATTAAACACACAATCACAGATGCAAAGAGCATTCGTGTTTATTTAAAGCTTTGACTCCTGTTTTTGAAAGTTAAGCGAAAGAATGATTGAATTTGGAGACCTTTAATTCGTTACTCGCCGAAGAAATACAGCGAAAAGCAGACGCCAACAACTACTACGGCAGTTTTTTTGTTGTTTTTGTTTTACATCACGTGATTCCTTACCGCCAATCGTATTCATCCCTCTGAGCGTTCCCTAGTTCGCTCTGTTTGTCCCTACATTCCCCAGGCAAATCCAGCGTTTAGCTAGGGGCGCGTCTGTAAAGCCGGGTTAACGTTGGTGCAACCGGAATTTAAACCCGTGCTTTACCGAACTCGGTTTAGGGCGCTAAGCCGACTTAGGAAAGCGCCGCTTTGGGTTAAGGTAAGCGACGTTGGTGCAACCGGCCCTAAGACGTTTGTGCCATTTGGCATCATTTAGAAGCACTTAGCCAACTCTTCAGAATATAGTTTGCTACGTTATGGCATAACAGTTACCGGACAATGCACTGGATTATGGCATAAGTAAATAATACTTTAAAGAGTATCGTACGTGAGGTTACTAAGAAACCTGCGTCCTCTAGTGTGAATCTTTTTTCGGGTCTTGTCTATGCCCAACTTTGAATCACTGTTCTCGGAGATAGTTGTACTAAGTCACTGCAGGGTCGCTAAACTCGTCAGACACAACTTTCTTTGTGTTATGACATAGCGGGGGGAGGAGCTGAAAGATTGCTGCGAAGTTTTCTTTTCTCACAAACCCGCAGATCCGTATATCTTCGTGACGTTTTTCATTGTAAGGGCGAAAAATCCCTACTACTCCCTAGGCGCCGAGCTAGAGCATCACGAGAAAGCACGCGGAGACGAACGTGGTTCATGTGTATAATGTCACGATGAAGATTATTAGCTGCGACCTTGATGGTCTCTAAAAAGCACAGCGGAGGCTTGGGTAATTGCATTCTAAAATCGACACCGTCAAAGTTGATAGTCTGGCATCGTTCTTATCTCCGCCGATAAAGCAGAATTTACTAAAAAAACGTCCCTGTCGTCCCTTTTATTTATCTCGGCTTTTTGAATTTGATCAGAGTGTAGCCCGACGTGGCTAGATAACAACCAGCCGAGTAGCATTGTCCACTTTTGGACGGATTTGGCTTCCGGGCAGTTGTCCCCCATCAGCGGGAGATAAAATAATTTTATGAAAGACTTTCAAAGATTAGCCAAACTGGGATTAATTCTGCATTCATCAACTGAAATAAGAGTAATGTCAGTTTGTCAATATTGACGGTGATGTTTCGAGAACGCGAGAACACCAAGCTTTCTTCGTACACAACCAAACTTTTCACCGTCGACTCGAACACGCACCATCAAATTTGTCGTTCACAACTGATAATCCTGACCCTGACGTCAGAGTTATGAACTATAAAAGGACGTCACTGAACGCGCCTGCACACAACGAGCCCTGGCACGAGCCTCTCGATTGAAAGTCTGCCATGGCCGCCCGTAAGTTCATGGAACGCGCCCCGTTTTAATTCCAGAATCTCTAGAACCATAATTTCGAAAATTGCACGCTGTGCTGTTCCTCGTCATCGCTCAATTAGAACGCCTCTAAGCAGGGTCGTCGAAACAGAAGAACGGGGAGGGGGCGATTCACCCCCCCCCCCAAATTGGTGTCGAAAAAGGGAGCGCAAAAGGCATAAGGGTGTAAAGAGGGGGGAGGGGGGGGGAGGGATATCGCCCCAGCCCCGGACTATAGCATTTCAGAGAGTTATAATTAAAAAAAAAATGACAGACGTTTGCAGTTCTCTGTAATGTCGAATTAAAGCGCAGCTCTTGAGAAGGAGGAGGGAGGGTACGGAAGGGAGGGTATGCCCCTCCACTCCCCCCCCTCTCTTCCTATCCTGCTTGCCTCTCATTTAGCGGGGAAACCTCATTGATGTTAAAATTACGTGACGTCAATTTCCCCGCTATATTTAGTGAAAAAACGTCCCATAATGCAACGCGCGCGCGGTTACGCCGACGGCGACGCCGATCAAGCTCGAAACGGGCGCATAAGAGTTGCGCTCTAAGAATTCGGGGAAGGGATATCCCCCTTCTTCACTACTATCACCCCATCCTCTCTCTCTCTCTCCCGAACAATTTCTATGGCCCTTCCTTACCCCTATTTGAGTGTGTGTTTGCGTTGGTTATACCTTTTTTTCCCCGTTCCACGGCTTTTCCTCGCCATCCCCCTCGCCCCCTCATCTCTCAGACATTACCGACGTCTCTATACATAACGCTTGTGGGTGACCCCGGTGGCGTTGTTAACAGTGGCGGAAGATGAGCTCTAAGACCGCATGCACCGCGCACGGCTCCACAATATCACAAAGTTTAATCTTCGCCTCGATTCCGAAGCGAAGATTTTGGCCTCAAATAACTCCTTCCCAAAGTTGTGAAACGTCACTTTGTCGTCACCAATAACTTCCACAAACCACAATCTTGCGGCGACAAAGTTCAGAGTATTTACAGCCCGCCTAGGTACAATCTACGTTTTATTGATTCTATCGCGGCGTAGGGATGTAGGGACACGCAGGCGCGACGTCATCAGTGCAGCCCGTTCAATCGGCTGGCCCCACGGTGTTGCTCGCGCGCGCTCCGATGAAGCTCGCTATGACTTTGTGCCTGACATTCTCGCTGGAATTTGAGCACCGAGAGAGCTTGGATGATTGACATCTCGTCCCGCGTGACGCCAACGTCGCGAGTGTCCAATCAGCACGCTCTGCGAACTTCGTGCCCAACTTTGTGTTTGACGAGTTTAGCGACCCAGGACAAACGATTTCAAAAATCCTCGACCGAATTCACGAGAACTGCAAACGGTTTCGCGGTTTCCAGTTCCATTTTCGTACACCAGTTATGACAAGAACCTGCGGTATTTTTATGTTCCTCAGATATTCAATTCCTAACCTTCCGACTTCTTTGACTTCTCAAACTCAAAAGAAACTCTTATTTAGCGACGACGCCCTGTAATCCTTCACAGTTTTAGTTCATAATTCTTGGCATTTTTAGTATTTTTTGGCACCAGTTCTTTATTTCTTTGCTTGCGTTCCTGTTCGACGAAATCATTACGATTTGCGGTAGCCAGCTTTTCTGCACCAAGATTAGCTACACCAAGAACATAACACCTCTCAAGAGATTCTTCAACGCTCACAATTGACTGGTTTGAGTGTGCGCGTGTCTGTGCACGTGTGTGCCTATGTCCGTTTTCCTCGCATATTTTTTTTTTGTTACGAGTTGTTTTGGAAATGACTCAAAGACTCTTAGTACTTGGCATAGTTATTTTCATGAGGCAGCATTGGGGTTCAGTCACTCAAGCCCCGGATGGCTTTTACAGACTTGAGTTGTGACGTGGATATGCTAGTCTTTTGAGAAACAAAATTAATAATAATAATAATAATAATAATTTTATTATCGTTATTATTATTATTATTATTATTATTATTATTATTATTATTATTATTATTATTATTATTATTCCACACATGTTTCGTTGAACTCGTAATCAAATTATACGTGCAACGAAATAAGTTCGACTGGTTTCTCAATTTCTTTTTTCATCGCGCGCTCGTTTTTGCTTTTTTTTTCGTTTCGCGAAGAGTATTAGCCTAACCACTGTTGCCTATCTCCACAATAGACCTTTTCACAAATTTAGTGCCATCTAGTGGTTCAACTATCAATCTAAGTTTATATGTCCTAATGGCGGTTCAGATCTAGTACCTATTAATCAACGATCGACGTATGAAAGTTACGGTGTTTTACTATGTGCAGTTATTTCTATATTTGTTTTAGTTTCGATAATGTTAATTAACTACCTCTCTGTTCGATGCGCTTATACCTGTTTTCACCTCAAGAACCGTAGGGAAACAAGTCCGGCTGCTCGCGGATGATTACTAATTTTCACCTTTAGGTGGAGATTTAAGATATATTTAGTCGCATTTTGGAGTGGATAGACGTTATCTTATCAAGGAGTACACGTTTCAAACGCCAAAAGCATCGGCTGTGCCTCCGACGACCAAATCTGGCGAGAACTATTTCGCGCGGCGTATGAACAATGCGCAAAACTCACTGTTTTCTTGAGGTGAAAACGGGTATAGTTGAGTAAAACTCTCGATAAAGCTCTTGGCATTTTATTGTCCCGAGCTGTCTGGACCGTGTCGAAGCGGCGTTCCACGGATTTGCGTGATACCCTCAAAAGCGTAGCGCGTAGAAGCTTATAACAACTCGTCACGGTGACATAGCTTTATCGAGCGATGGCGATGTATATCCATTCCTTTAATAAGCACGTTATCTCACTCACGAACAACATCACAGCGAGCATGCGTCTGGAATGTTCAGGCTCCGCGTCGGTGCCCGTCATCAAGCTCTCGCTTCACCAGCCATCAAAGGCCGCCATTAGCACGTACAGATGATATACAATTAGACGATGATAGTCATCAAAGTGGTCAGACTGAATTACGCTTAAGAATAATTCATTAGCGTAGTCAGTGAGAGAATGCAAAGGGCAGTGGAAGGCAAGGCATCCAGCGCGCGCTCCGTGCCTTCCCGCCTGCTTGCGCACGACACGCCGAACCGTTGACAGGTATAGGAAGCTCGCGCTGGAGGCGGGGACAACTCCAGCCGCTCCTCGCTATGCTCACCTTGTCACTCACAATGGCAGTGCGGTTACGTATACGCTATACGTGGGAGACATCGGACTGGAGACATTACGTCCGGCTACGCGTAAAGGCGCGCGGACCCCGATCGAACGAACGATTACCTCGCTCACCCGAGAGGTGACGTCCACCTTCCAACCGACACACAACGCCGGACGTGGCAGCATCAAAAATGGACCACCACCTTCCGTCAAATTGTGGACGAGCTCATCCGGAGGAAACACACACTAGAAGCAGGATCTTGCGTCACGTAGCACGCACCAACCGGGCGAAAAAAGGGAACCCGAATGAACGAAACCAAAATCGCGGCGTTCAGCACTGTCGACCGCTTCGAGCAGTCAGACTTGGCAAAGACGCTTCTGAACCGCGGCGAGTCAACCGAGTGCTGCTGTTCGCGAAGAGTGCCGCGGCGGTTCGTTATCGTCCCGAAATGGACGCGAGATAAGATGCCTCTCACAACTCGCCGAGTGTGGGAGAGGACACGTCGAGATCGGATTGCGAAAGCGGCAATTTGTCACGTTCCGTTTGTGTCACCTATACGCAGCTCGGTTCGGTGTCGAAACTCCCAGGCGGGGAGTGTTCTTTCCGCGATATTTGTGCATTTATAGATTTCCTCGACAATTGCGGCAATCAAAACATAGCCGGTGGACAGTATAATATCATCGATGACGATGATGTGGCATGATGAATGGATGCACAGTCCGCGTACACTGGGCTCCATCTCAGAAAGCATCTTGTTTCCGCGTGAGTGGGAGATGCACTAACGCTTGAAAAAAAATCAGAAATAAAAAAAAAGAGTTTTGTGAGCGGACGCACGCGCCAGATCGAACTCGATGGTCTCCGTAAACTGGAGTTATTCAGTCGGTACAATGAACTTACCTCGTTGTAATTAGTTCTAGATATAGATTAAAGAGCTTCAGCGACTTGTCGAGTAATGACAAGCAACGGCGAGAAGTTCCGAACCAGCCTCTGAAGTCAACGGACGCAACTCTGAGTCTGCCGTGATGACGTACCAAGTACCACAGCTCGACGACACGAACGATATGTGGACTTGGTGTATTATCCGCATTGAGTCCTACTTGAGGGAAACGGCATCGTGGACGATGTAAAGAATAGCGCGCTTCTCGTTTCGGCGCTAGGCTAAAGAACAATCAACGTCTTGAGCGGGCGTTGCGCGACAAGGATCGTTTAAGAGTTAACGTACGCTCAAGTGATCGAAATTCTCGAAGAATTGTACGCACTTAGACCCAACGAGATATAGCTGAAAGCTTCAAAGTTTTCAGGGATGTTCAGAACGAGGATGAGTGATCTCAGCAGTTCATCGTGGAACTTCGGCAGCTGGCCGATAAATGCAACTTTGACGACACTTTAGACTGCATGCTACGAGACAAGGTAGTGTGTGGAATTTGAAATGTCGGCGTTCAGAAGCTAACGGTCATCAATGCATAGCTTGCATGTGACGTCATTCGCGGCCATAAGAGTATTTTAGGCACCACGAGCGTTCGGTTCGCCATGTAAGTTTCACACCGCAAAAGTTGTGGTTCGAAGAAACCAGTAAGTAGAAATAACCGTCAGTACCCAGCAATGGTGACGCTTGCAAGCTATGTATACGGATCGACAGATTCGGTTCTTGAAGACTGTCGAAGGCCAAGAGAAACTACTCTCAACTCGGGCGTGAAGCATTAGCGTTGGTGTTCGGAGGTTTCACGACTATCTGCTTGGTCGATCGTTTATTTTAGTAACAGATCACAAGCCGCTGGTTGGACTGTTTCGTGAGGACCGCCCGACACCAGTCATGGCCGCGGCTCGGATACAGCGCCGGTCTTGGCAGCTGAGAGCCTATAAATACAAGATCGAGTACAAGCCTGGGCAAGACAACCAAAACGCCAACGCACTCAGTCGACTTCCGCTAAAGACTCCCAAGGAAGCGACTGGTGAGCTACCTGATTATGTACATTCGCTTCATCAGCTCGACAACGCTCATTTCTCGTCACAAATGCACCCGCAGCTGACTTCGAAGGATGAGGTCCTTAGTACCGTGAAGTCCTACATACTACAAAGTTGGCCACGGGAGAGGAAAGCGTCTGATTCACGCATGCAAGCGTATTTTGGGAGGAGGCTAGAAATGACCGTGGTCCAAGTTATTAGTTACTGGGGCCACGAGTCGTTCATGAGTCTGTACAATACCAGATGCCGTAGCTTCTGCACGAGACGCACTAGGGTGCCTCATCAATAAAGTGTGTCGCACGTACAATCGTGTGGTGGCTTAGACTTAACGGTGAGATCGAACTTCTGGCAAGCAATTGCCACACTTGTGTACAAACAAGGTCGATGCCACCGGCGAATACTCGTGTTAATTGGCCTACGATTCAGGAGAACTGGTCGCGTCTTTACCTGGATTTTGCTGGATCGGAAAACGGTGCGATGATCTTGGTCGCAGTGGATTCGTACACCAAGTGGAAAGAGACAATCGCTATGCAACACGCCACTACCGAGTCCTCAATCACGCACCACCCGAGATTTTCAGCCGATTTGGCATACCAAGAACCATCGTGTGTGAAAATGGCACTACGTTTACATCCGAATCTTTGCCACGTTCTTGTCAAGCAACAACGTGAAGCGCTTGCGCACAGCGCCGCACCACCCACAATCGAACGGCCTCGCGGAGAGAGCCTTACGCACCATCAAGGAGGGTCTCAAGAAACTTGAGACTGGCAGTTTTTCTACGCGACTCGCAAAGCTTGTATTCAACTGCAGTAATGTGCCACGGGATGACACAAGATCTTCGTCCCAGCGGCTTCTAGGGTACCAAATCCGTTCCCGCCTGAATGCCTGCCTCCCGCCTTCTGTCTCTTTTTCTCTTTATTCGGAGAAAGATGCTGCGAGCAAGCTTTGCCTTGGCGACTCCGTATGGGCACGGAACTTCGGTGAAGGGGAAAACTGGCTTCCAGGAACAGTCAAAGAAACAACGGGTTCCCGCATGGTCACGGTCAAGACGTCAGCGGAAGGGCTGAAGCGACGCATGGACAAACTTCGTCCATGAGAAAGCACGGCACCCGCACCACCGTTGAGCGAGACACCTGAGCCACCCGATCAAAGTGCAGTTTCATCAGCGCAGTCTGACGTAACGGAAGACGAAGCCGTCCCAGCTCTTCGGCTGTCCACAAGGTCCAATCACGGCCCTCGATCCGCTCCGTCGCTCTCGACGGAGCGGATCGAGGGCCGTGGTCCAATAAACCTGTTGACCGATCTGCATCTCAGACATCGTCTTGTTTCCGCAAGCGCGAAAGAAAACTAACGTTGAAAAAAAAATTATCGTGAGCGGAAGTGCGAGTCAGATCGAACTCGATGGTCTCAGCGATCTGCCGATGTTCCGTCGGTATAATAAGCTTTCCTGGTTGTAAATTGTTGCACACCGATTAAAGAGCTAGAGCAACGTCTCGAGTGACGTCTAGCACAAGGGCTTTTTTCCCTTGCATGACGGTCATATGACAGTCAGGCAAGAACTGTCCGCAGACAAGCATACATGAAGCCACCATGCGTGAGGCCTGTCCGCAGATGTCATCGTGTCTACAGTGATGTCTTTATTTTGTATAATGTACGAGCAGTGCCCTCTATACTACGCGCGATGGCCACGGTGTTCTGTAGATCTTTAGACAGCTCTCAGCCAAAAATGGCGTCTCATGTCTCCGATGTACGCAGGTGTGTTCTGACCGGTATGTGGTTGCACAACATACCAGCTCGGTGAAATCCGTTTCTCGACGGGATCGAAAAATACTTCGCATATTTTAGGCCTCGTGGCGGGCTCCGGGATAAAATGAGCGCAGTCTACCGCACTGTTCCGTCACGTAGCACGCAACAACACAAAAAATAATGGTAATAACAAACGCGTGCGATGCCGTAGAAGTACTAAATTATCATTCCAGCCCAATGTCTTCGCTGCTTACGTATGCAAACCTCATCCCTCCTCTTCCACTCCTAACGCGCACCTGCCCTGGGCCAGTGCGGGGCGTGAAAACGATCGCGAACGCTTTTGAAAACTGCCAAAGGAGCTGTAATCTCATTAGGCAAATGCACAGGCCTCCCTTGCAGAAAGCGATTTTCGAAGCTCCGCGGAGAAAGAACGCTCTCGTTTCCTTCCGGGTAAATGAGTAAGAAAAGAAAAAAAAAGGACAAACTTGGTGAAGTTGTGTAAGGCAGCGGCAAAGTACGTTTACTGGGCATAGAATGAATGAGGGTTGAAAGGGAATGGGGAAAAGTAAAATGTCTAGCAGATATACATAGTGTACGTATGTGTGTCTGTCAGAAAGAGAAGAACAAAGCTTATGTATGTGTGAGTGTCTGTGAGAGAGAGAGAGAGAGAAAGAAAAAGTGACGGAAAGAGTTGCGGCAGTTTGTGCGAGAGAGAGGAAGAAAAAGTGTGGGTAACAGAGCACATGTGTGTCTGCCTGAAGAAAACAGAGTAATTTGTAAGTGAAAGCCAGTGTCTCAGAAACAAAGATAGAGAGAGAGAGAGAGACAAATAGAGTACGGAAAGCCAGCAAGAGGACTGGGTCGATGAGCCCGAATTTTAAAGCGCGCGCACAAGGATGGGGAAGGCGCGCTTTCTACAAGCTGCGTTTCAAGGCTTGTACTTATACCGCGCTTACAGCAATGCGCGCCAAGTGGCTTCGTTTGCTGTTGCCCACGTATTGCCGAGCACGTTTATCACGCCTGTCATTGCGTTTTACGCACCAATCTACATTATTTTTATTTTTTTACTTGAAACAAATAGGTTAAATTGTGGCTCTGAGAATTCAGACGTTGTACTTGTCGTATAAAGCGTGCCGCGAACAATCAAAAGAATGTTATAAAACAAGCGAGACTGTGTGACTAAAACTTGCGCATACCTCACACTCCGTTTCACCTTATGGTGGACCATAGAGGACACTACGAGGCGGCGAAGCCAATCTAATGCCGTATCAACGGCACGTGATCTTCGAGAGGGGGAGTGGGGGGGGGGGGCGCTGCGACGTGGCGCGCTCTTGGTCACGTATCGTGGTCGATTCGGCATTCGGTTCCTCGGAGAGTCTGTCGAGAAGGTTAACATATGGGCCGACCTCTAAATTACATATATTTGTAGTAAAAACAATTTAATAAGTTGTAAACCAATATGGTACGCCCCCGAACAATGTCACAAAGAATACTCTGTATAAGAGACTTAAAATATTCATGAGCGTCAGATTTGTAGTCCCTCTGCGTGATGTTACCTTGCAATAGATTAACCCTGTGCTGTCGACGGAACCGTAACGAGCATCACTAGACATAAGACAATCCCGACACCACAGGAAGCAAACACCACACACACAGTTTTTGCTTCCTGCAGTCTCGGGGCCGTATTATGTATAGTAATCTCCGCCAGCTCGTTTGATGCTCCCACTTTGTGTTCAGTAACAAGCAGCTATAGAGAAAAGTGATACTACAATCACTGTAAGTACGAAAGCTGAAAAACAAACTTCACATGACGAAAACGTCGGTGTTCCTATTGCATGTTCAGTATAAAATGTTCACAATCGTTGCGCTTGATTTGCACCGCTTTCCTATTAATGGACGTCTTGTGTATCTTCAAAGATAGCAGCAGATTCTTTCAGTGCTCTCGTCTCCTCGCTATACGTCTGCATTTTTTTTCCTCAATAAAACTCCGAACTTGAAGTCTCCCAACGTTTATTACCACAAACCCACGGCGCGCAATATAGCATTCGTCGGCTAAGAGTCCAATTCTTATCTCTTTGTGTTAACCAGTCGGCATTTCCTATTGTCGGTCATACGCCTTGTTTTTATCAGTCTCTCATGCCCATGAAATCACTGGACTTCAATCGGACGTGTTCGCACATATCGTCAGCGTAGCCGAGAGCGCAGATCGTTTAAATGCCATCTCAGATAGCGCTCCACATTCTGATTAGTACCGACTTATCTAACAATGTAATAAGCACTTATTTCTTTAAGCTGTTTCATTCAAAAGAGGCACGGCGTTCGCTGAAAACACGATGAGAGAAACCCACGGCTTAAAAGCCTCCCTTACCTCAATGTCCGTACTCAGGGTAATGCTAATACATTCCTGCATTTTTACCCCGAAGACAACTGAATCCCGGCTCAGACGTTGCGCGCGCGAGCCTCTACGTCATCAGTCACGTGACCCGAAGGTTGTCACGTGTCCCACTTCGATCGGTGCCTCTCAATCGAAAGTTAATAAACGTTCCGAACCGGAGAAGAACAGCGGTGGCGGCACCAAAACAAAGAGCGGCGACCCAAAGAGAACCAGAAGACGGGTCCTTTCGGTGGCAGGATCGCGAGAAAGCATATTTCATACGCCAGGGCTAGGAAAACAAAGGGTACCATTGTTTGCGTTTCGCTTTCAAAACCCGGAAAGAAAGGAGTACGGCCCAAACGAAACATGAATAAATGCCAAAAAGAAAAGGAAAAAAAAATTAAAAGCGAAAGAATAAAATAAAAAACAAAAACAAGGATAGGAAACAGGCTGAAAGAAGATAAGCCCCTCCGAAAAGTCAAGATCGATAGCTCGTTTCAAAATCGCGCAAGCTAGGCCTTCTTTTAGTCGTTGCGGATACAAAGAAAAAAAAAAGTAAAACGATGCGAACAACAAACGGAAAGCTTCCCGGCGAAGATCGTTAGCCAGGAACGCGACTGACGGGACTAACAAAGACGCAGCTCTGGCTAACCAAAGGAGCTGGCTCCCAGAGCGAAGCAGCGAGCGAACAGAATAAGAACCGTAAAAGAGGGGCGAGAGCAAGACATCTCGATTTGCGTGTGTGGCGCGCGGGTCGGGAAAAGCGCTGAACATCGCTATCTGCGCGCTTCGAGGAAATTGCGTTCCCAACTGGCTCGGCAGATGATGCCATCAGTTGAACACCTAAGCGAAGGGTTCAATTGAATACACCGGCACGGACGTCTGCGGGAAAAGACGTAATATGTACGACCGCGATCAGTGTCATTGGGAACGAGTCCATGAGGTTTCTTGGTCAGGTGAGAGCCAGGGTAGGTTAGGCAAAGGCTAGTTAACACATTTGCGCTTGAGCGTGATCAACTTCGTCCCGCTGCGACTTGCAAAAACAACCGTTTACCGCGAAAGAATACGGTCAGAGCCCTTTGTACTGAGAACAGTGGCACACTGCCGCCATTTACTATCAGGTAACCGTGGAAAGAATTACAATCAGCGTATGACTAGACATAAACAATATTTGATACAGGACGCAAAATAACGCGGACATGATATAAAAAAAGTGCACAGGACGAGCCTTGAACTTGGACCTATCTATAAGAAGAAACCCAGCGAAGTAAACAACCAAATCATCCTCAGATCAACACGTGTCCAAGTAGACCATCCCATTCGTTTTTGTTTTTCTTTGCAAGTAAACAGAAGTATGGCTTACGCAGTCCTTTCCCCCACTTATTTCTTTTATTTGCTTCTAGTAATTGCCTGGCTGTCTTATTTAATCATCTCGCAATGATCGTAATGTTGTCGAAAAAGGGATGACGCAAAGAAGTGCCGCGGTGGAGCGGTAAATGACCCTTCGCTGTTCGTCGAAGCGACCAATCATGATCCCAGTGCTCTATCAATAACACGCCTGCCGGTTTGTCCGATATAGACACCACGCTTATTGCACATTTTACATGCTGATTTTTGTGTTTTGCGGCGCAATACTTTCTATACTCCCCCCCCTCCCCCTTTTCCCCACCCCCTGCTATTGACTATTCTAGGGCAAAGTTGTGCCAACTTGCGAGGCGCCGAAAACACGACAGGTACCTCAAACCGCGCTTCCACCTTTTTCCAGTTGTGAGAAATTCTGTGGTGGTATGGGATCACTTGTGGTCTCTTGCTTGGTCTCTCCATACTCTGATGAGGGCTTCCTTAATATTTTTCAGCAAAGTTTCCGCCACCGCCAACGTTTTCAGAGAACTTCGTCGTTGCATACTCACCTTCTCCAGCCTTTTGGATGCGGCACTGAATACACCGTCGTTGGCGTTCAGACGCAGGTTGATGCCGTCAGTTGATGGGTGACCAACCAGAGATAATGGCTGCCGTAATCGGCTCAAAACAATTGTCACGCCATAAGCCAGTTCCATCATTCATGAACCAATATAAACGCGTCACGATCAGGGTTACTGACGCTGCCTTCATGATGCTGATGATTTAGCGTTTCCAGCCAGATCCGGACGAAGAAACGAATTGATAGATCGGCCCTTGCAAACACCCATAGCGATGCCGAGAGAGGTGATAATGCAGCGGCGGTCTCTTTGTCAGCCGAAGGCAGGCGAAACTCGGTTGAAAAATATTGGCGGAAGCCTCATCGAGTGAGCAGAGATAAGCAGACCACATGATCCCATACTACATAGAATTCTCACAACGAAAAGGCGTAGAAAAGCGGCTGGAGGTACTATTGCTTTTATGCCCGTTATGCCGGGTATGAATTTTAGCTCTAGAATAACACAGCAGGGGGGAAAAGGGGAGTGTGGGGAGTATATATATTATAAGCAAAGACAAAAATCATATAAAATGTGCAATAGCAGAATGTATCAGACAACGGCAGTGCGGTTATTATTGTTGGTTTGAGCGATGATTGTCGGGCTGAATAACAGTTAGCACATTATCGCCCACCACAGTCCTCTTGCGTCATCCTCTACTGACACCATTGCTTATTCTTCAGAGACATGAACAGACAGCCCGTGGTAGCCACAGAAGTAGAAATAAAATAAACGAACTGGGGGAAATGACTGGCGTGCCATATTTACTGGTGGTAAGAAAACAAAATAAATGATGGTTTGATGACACAAGACTGAGATGATTTGAAGGTTATCGCTGGCCCTTTTATAACTGCTCATACCATCCCAGGCACCAGTTTTTTTTATTTGTTCCAGCGACGGAAACTCAACAATATTTACTGTTCAGTTCAGCGCATATCAGAATTTTCCAGCCATTACCTGATGAATATACGCGCCACGTAGCGCCCCAGCGCACAAGGCTTAATCATCTTTCAGCAGTTGTTTGCGTGTCGCAGTATTCAGTTGATCGGCTTTCAGCGCAACCTGGCGAACGGAATTTCATCAATCCTGACGAATTTCACCTGAATGCAGAAACTCATAATACCACCCAACAGAACGACTGCGCACGTACAGAGCGTTTTTTTTCCTGCAGATGTCCAGGTTAGCATTCCACGGAACCTTTCGGCGAGGGTCAGTTGATACACCACCGCTATCGTCGAAACGCAATTTCCAGCGCAGAAGATAGCGATGTTCGCGTTTTCTGACCAGCAATAATGGTTTAAATTGAGATGAAACAGCTCGCCCTCTTTACAGATACATCTGTTCGCCTGTTGTTTCAGTTCTGGGAGCCAGCCCTTTGGTTAGCCAGACGGCCTTGTTATCCCGGTTTAGTCAGTGCCCAGCGAACGATCTTCGCCAGTTTTCCGGTTTGTTGTCGTATCGCCACGCGCTTATCAAACACCAAGAAGCCCATTGCGCGGATTTTGGAAACGAGTCATCGGATCGACTTTTCGAGGCTGAATTTCTTTCAGCCAGTCTTTATCCGGTTTTTGTTTTTTGCCTTATCTTTCGCCGGTAACTTTTTCCTTTCGGTATTTGATTCCATGTTTCGTTGGCCGCATCTCTTCTTCTCCGGGTTTGGTGCTAAACGGTGCTGCTGGCACTTTGCTTCTGAATTGGCGTACAGGTAAAGGTCGCGCGATCCCGTCGCTCAGGCGACCCACTTACGTCTTTGTCGCCGTTTTATTTTGTGTGCTGCACGCTGTTTTCTCCGCTGAATGTTTATGACCTTCGATTATAGGCACCGATCTATACACGGATGTCCCCGTATCACGTGACCATTGATGAATGCGCGCGCACCAGTCTGGCTGGGATTCAGCGTCTTTAAAAAATGGAGAATGTATTACCATTACCTGAGGCGGACATTGCGGCGGATGAAGCCGTGGCTTTCCGCACTGGCTGGCATAACGCCGTCCTTGACGAACAAAGAAGAAATAAGTGTTTACGGCATTGTTGATGGTTTGCATTAACCAGAATGTGGAGCTGCTATCCGAGATGCAGGAGCTAAACGATCTGCGCCCGCTGCTGATGATGAGGCGAACACGTCCGATTGAAGTCCAGGATTGCACAAGCAGGTATAGAGATCGATGCGCGAGAAGAAAGACCATTTTAACGAGAAAATGCCGACCGTTTAACGCGATAAGAATACCCCAGCCATCGACGCATAATGCGCGCGTAATGGCAACAAACGCTGGAATTTGCCTGGAGTTTTATCGAGTGGGAAAAATGCAGATATAGCAGAGGGAGACGACACCGGAAGAACCGTTTATCTTTGAAGATACGCAGGATGTCCATTACGCAGGAAAAAATCACAACGATTGTGAACATTAAGGCCGAAACGATAACAGAACACCGACGCCGCCGCAGGTTGAGCGCCAGCCAAAAATTTCGCTGTTGCCGGTAATGCCCGTATCATTACATTGTCGCGGAGCACAAATGAGGCCGAGATTACCATATATCATTACCCCGAGATCGGCAGGTCGCGTACCCGTGTGGTGGCCGGTCTTTGCAGCTGGACGAACGAGGCATCAGGCGATGGCTGTTATTGTCCGCCGACAGCAACAGGTTAATTCACGCGGCAACATCACGCGATATTCGCAAATCAACGCTCATGAACATTTAAGCCTTTGCTATATTTCGCATTGTTCAGGCGCCCTGACCAGCTCTACGTCTGTTTACCCGCGATGCCGTATCAGCAGGTAATTTATGGTCATTCATATGTTAACCCTTCTCTGATGACCTGAGGAACTGGAATGCCGAATCGACCACGATGCACCTGGAGCGCTGCTGCCATGCTCTCTCCTGATGGCCACAAAGCGTTGATACGGTATTACTGGTTTTCGCCGCCTCGCAGTGGCCCTCTTCCATGGTTCATTTGGAGGTAACGTAGGGGTATGCGTTTATCATGTCATTCATGAGCGATAATATTATTTGGATCATCTATATTTTTTATATATTGTATTAGCATCGAATTATGGTTTCATGAATTTAACCTATTTGTCAGCGTAAAATAAAAGAATAGATTGGTGTAAAATGTACATTGTAAGTGAGAAACAACAAGCCAGAATAAGTGTATAGCAGCAAACAGTTTTAATTTGCCGCATTGTCGCACATATATAAGGCCTGAAACGTAGCCAGAAAGGCGCCTTCATCCTTAAAGGCGGCGCTTCAGTTCAGCTCACTATCCAGTTCTCTTGCTGGCTTTCCTGCATCATTTGACTTCACTCTCTTTCACCTTTGTTTTCTGAGAATAATAATGCATAAATTACTCATTTTCCCCAGTACACACACATGTGTCTTTCACACTCACACTTTCTCTCTCTCGCGCGGGGTCCGCTGCAACTCTTTCCCTGCCCATCTTTTTTCTCTCTCTCGCACACTCACACATACATAAGTTTGTTTTCTTCCGACAGACACACACACACAATTATATATTCATGGATATTTATTTTTCCATCTCCTTTCAACTTCATCTATCTTAAACGGAAAGAACGCATTGCCGCCGCCTTATAGTAATCTTCACCAAGTCTATCCTTTTTTTTTTCTGCTCTCCACACCGGAATAAGTCGATAGCGGCCTTTTCTCCCAGGAGCCTGAACGCTTCTGCGGGCAGGAGGTTTCGTATTGCCCAATGAGACGCTGTTCCGGTGTTTTCGCCAGTTCATGATCAGCTTACGCCTGGTCATCTTCCAGCAGCAGGCATGCGTTAGGATGGAAGAGAAGGATGAGGCTTGCATACGTACAGCGAAGACGGTTTGGCTGGAATATTGACTTAGAATTGCCGCAGATCGCACGCGTTTGTTATTACCGATTTTTGTGTTGTTATGTTACGTGATGAACAGTGGCAGAGACGAAATCATCGACCCGGAGTCGCCATAGGCTTCAAAAACATGGGGCGCATTTTCGATCCGCTGATAGCCTGATCACCGAGCCAGCAGGTTGTGCAAACCATGCCTGTATTCAATACCCGGCAAAGACTGGAGATGCATGAGACGCCATTTTTGGCTGAGCTGTTCAAAGATTCAGGAATATCGTAATAACGCAGAAGAGGGTACCGTCTGCACATTATAGCGGAAACACAGACATCACTGGACGATGACATACCCGTGACAGGTCACCAGCATGGTGGCTTCAGCAATGCTTATCGCAGTGACAGTTCTGGCTCTGACTGTCAGACTATCAGCGTTGAGCGTTCCCATGCATTCACTGATGTCATTTTATCAAAATGAATTTACAACAGAAAGCGATGACGATTTAACATCTTCAGACGCTGACCGAATGAGTTCGATCTGACCAAATCTCCGTCATTGATATTTTTTTCACCGCTGGTTTTCACGCTGAAGAACAATACGTCCAGATGGCATTCATCAAATAGGTTGATAGATATTTTTATCACCGTCGAGATGAATGATGATCGAGGCTGATTTGACCTGCGGATAGCCAGCATTGGATTTGTCGTCTTCTGCTCATGTGCCCAGACCGTTGATGAACGCACCTGGATCAAGGTATCAGTGTTCCGGTCATTGCTGTTGCAGCGGTTTTCGGCATTGCCGACTGTTGCCGTTCTGCCTTCCGCGATGTCTGACGCATCGCTGTGTCCTGCTCTTTAACGTCCTGCTGGTTTTCCTTCACCAGTTCAGGCTGTTGTCTGGCGTGTCGTCGCATCTTCCGGAACAGGCGGAGGAAAGAGATGACATGGTGCAGGGTGTCCAGGTAGAACGGATTTGGCATCGGCAGGCCGCCGACAATATCTGCACATCCTGGCGATGACGGTATTGAATGCCGCAGAGTCAGGTAGAAACGGTCATCTTCAGATGTCTTTGAGACCCTGATAGCAGGTTTTCCGGAGTCGTCCGACAGCTTTTTTGTGCTGCAGGCGCTGTGCGCAGGTCGTCGCTTTATTGATAAGAATGGCGGCGGTGACTGATAAACGGGTGTCATCCCAGCATTGATGGCCTGCGGGTGCCAAACGGCATTGGTAACCTGGGTGGTGCGCATCGAGGATCAGAAAGGCGTTGCAGGTTATCTGCCCTTCCACCAGAAATGTTAAAACCCATCAGACCGGTGACCACGACGGTTTTCCTGATCCAGCAACCAGGTGATTTACCCGCCCTCCACCAGGCCAACACACGAGGTCGGCTGCGGCATCAATCTTAGTCGCGACATAGCGGCAAGTAAACAATGGTTGTAGGCCTGACCTGCCTGTTGGTCAAGCCACCATCGACAATGTTAACTTATTTGATAGAGCAAATCCAGGTTCCATGTAGTTTTAATGTGACCGGTAATGCGATCTGGTTTATAACACCGCGCCCAGCACCAATAATCGGACTTACTGGTTTCAGTCTTCAAAATACGGAAGTAATCGAGATTGCCTTCTGTACCACCTTTGAGTATGTAGATCGCTGGTAACAATATCCGCATCCCCGCCCAGCCCGTGGTATCGGGTGACGAGAATGATGTTTTGTCGAGCCTGATGAAGAAATACATATCCAGTAAATTACCGAACGCTTCCCCTGGTGGTTTCCGGCGAAGTCGATCGATGCGCCAGCGTTTGGTTTGTCCCGTCAGGCTTTACCGATCCTGCATCAGAGTTCCAGCCGCCATATCCAGCAATATAACTGATGCGCCGATTGTCGGCATAACCTTCAGCGAGTCCGAACGTTGCCAGACGAATGCCAGCAATGACTGATCAGCGATAGTCGTGGAAACTTCGGCACCAACGTCAATGCTCACGCCTGAGCGAGAGGCTTCCGCCTTCGATAGCCAGAACTGAATCAGTTCGATCTGCAGAAATGGCAAGGCGTCGCCATTATTTGCATTGATGGTTTTACGGTTTTGTTTTCCAGAACGCCAATTCCTGCTGACGCTGAACTTTACGCATCAACCTGAATTTTGGGGAAACGCACATCTGCTGTTGAATATCACCGTCAAGCGATACCCAGACCAGAGCTGAACGCTGAGATTTGTAAATCGGCATACTGATTCCTGCTCGGCAAAATCGGCGTCGCCAGCAATATTCGCCAGCTGTTGAGGTCAGAGCGATGAACGGCGAGATCATCGGCCCTGTTCGAACATCCAGTTCCAGCTTCGGCATACCTGCTGGTATCCGCGCGCACTTCGATTCGACGGTTTGCTGTCGTTAACTCTTTAACGATCTTGTCGCAATGCCGGGTTTCAAGACGTTCATCACTTTAGCCTGCTGGCGAAGCTGCACATCGGCGGTCATCCATACGCCGTTCTCCAGTGAGACCACGCGGATAATATAAATGGTTCATGACGCACCAGCCCTTCAGATAAAATGGTATCATCACAGACTTGAGAGTTATGTCCAGCGATTCGCAGAGGCTGGTCAACCTTTGCCGCTGTTGTCATACTTGAGAAGCGCTGAAGCCTTTAATTCATATTCAGAATTAATCTTCACCGAGAAACACGAATGACTGAATCAGCTTGTCGAGATTTATCAGGTCGACTGCGCGGCACCGGATCAAACTTTTTTGATTGCTGGCGAGAAGGTTATCCTGATACGCACTGGCGTCGCATACCTTCGGCACCTTCCCCTGCCTTCTCCCTGGAAATCCGGGGAGAAGTGAGATTTATCAAATTTAAAGGTTACGCCGATACGATCGCCGCGAGCCTGATTTTTTTATACAGTGACCTTACCATTAAACAGATTTTCATATCGAGGTTTACCCAGCATCCATCAACAGCGACAACCACGCCACACGATAGTAATGTTCACCACGCGCCAGATGTTGCCAACAGTTCAGGTAACTCATAAACGGTATCATGGTTACCTCACCGAGTCGATACCAACGAGCCCAGCAGGTTAAGAACACGCGAGAATGATGCCTTTCGCACCGGATCAGACGTGTTCCTGCTCGCGAGGTGGAAAGACTGATCACCGATTTGGATTGATGAACAACCACAAAATTTTCCAGCAACAGCAAATTGCTGATCTGCCCACGGTTCAGGTGCCTGCTCTTGCCAGTTCATCATCGCAACGGTCGGAGAAAAGAATACGACGCATTTCATCACCAGTTCCTTTTTTCGCCCAGTTTGGTAAGCGCGGACAAAGATCCGTTTGTTGCAGGGTTTTCCACGGTTTCGCCCATAATTCCATTGTTGCGTGTCCATTTTTTATTGCCGTCTGGCGCAGGTCATTTCAGTTCGATTACCCTGCAGCAGGTCAGTTCGTCGATCAGTCCATGCGGCCGACGGTGAGTTTATTGCCCTGAACGATGTTCCAGCGCATAGCCAGCATGTTCACCGCCACGTATTGCTGCAGGCTGTAGCGCCAGCATCCTGCTCGTTGAGTCGACGGTTCCGCACGGTTCGAGCGGCTGCGGCAAGCAGCAGGAAGGTGGTTGATGCGCTGGCGTCGGCGGCTTCCAATCGTCTCTTTTACTTCATCATTCATGCCACTATCATTCGCTGCAATTCAGTCTGACCACTTGATGACTATCATCGTCTAATTGTATATCATCTGTACGTGCTAATGGCGGCCTTTGATGGCTGGTGAAGCGAGAGCTTGATGACGGGCACCGACGCGGAGCCTGAATATTCCAGACGCATGCTCGCTGTGATGTTGTTCGTGAGTGAGATAACGCCGAGCAGAAGGCACCATTAATATTCATCGCTCATGCGCGCCATCACCGCACGATTACAGAAGCCATACCGCTACCTGGAGTATCCAGTAACCTTGTTCCGGTTGATATCCAGACAGCCCAATAATGTCGCCAGAGCGATCGAGAGTTTGGTCTGCACGACATCATTTCACCTCGAGGTTAAAGCGGCGGTTGTTCAGCATGCGCAGCGTTATCCTGCCAGGATTAATAATGAGTACAGCTGATGTTGGCGTCAAACGGCATCTTTGAGCAGATATTCATCCATCCAGCCGCTGACGAAGATATCCTGCACCACCAGCAGCAGGTCGAGATCATCCGCGATAGCGAATGGTTTCTGTTCGAGGTGCGCCATGGCGGCAAACGGTCAGGAGAGGCGACCACATGACGAAACGTCGCGCGATATTACCCGGCAGCAGGCTGTTCAGAATTTCAGGAGTACTGACGTTAATAATAGGTTGATCCAGGTCGCGATGAGATGGTATCGACGAGCAAAACCCACGACACTGGTCAGAAAAGGCCTGCTGGGAGAAATAGTGGTTAGGTTAATACCCACGCGGCGTTCAGGCAAAATGCAGCAACAGAGCGGCATGAAAAAGAACGATAAAACGAAACGATCCGGATTGCCTGCACAGAATTGATGGCGAGTTCAACAAAATACGTGCGCAATAATAATGAACAATGGTATTATTAATAACAATACTGGCGATATTGATGACACAACAGCAATAAAATTATTGCTGTTGTCGATGACATCGGTCAGGCAAGACGGCATATTCACGGTCACGTCTGAAACCGTGGCGTTATCCAGGCTGAAAGACGAAATCCCGAGCTACGCGTTGTCTGCTGGCGGCTGGCGAGCGCCTGAGCGCCTGGCAAGCATCCGCACTGCGCGTTTATGAGCGAAAATCAGACATAGGCACTACACATTTTTTACATCAAACAGTCAATTGGGACGTTTGTTAACCTTGAGATAAAGCAGGTCTGAGAGCTAACTGTAGCAGAGCTCATTATCAACGTGTAATATTTCGCTCCATATAACGCAAGCAAAGAAATAAAGAACTGGTGCCAAAAAATACTAAAAATGCCAAGAATTATGAACTAAAACTGTGAAGGAGTTACGGGGCGTCGTCGCTAAATAAAGAGTTTCTTTTGAGTTTGAGGAAGTCAAAGAAGTCGGAAGGTTTAGGGAATTGAATATCTGAGGAACATAAAAAATGCCGCAGGTTCTTGTCATAACTGGTGTACAGAAAATGGAACTGGAAACCGCGAAACCGTTTGCAGTTCTCGTGAATTCGGTCGAGGATTTTTGAAATCGTTTGTCCAGCAGTGACTTAGTACAACTATCTCCGAGAACTGTGATTCCAAGTTGGGCATAGACAAGACCCGAAAAAAGATTCACACTAGAGGATGCAGGTTTCTTAGTAACCTCACGTACGATACTCTTTAATGGAGCGGTGCAACGATACTCAATTGGAATGTTTTTCACTTTACACGAGCTTACTGGCACTAGTGGGACTCAAAAGGATGCTCGCACGCAACGCCACTGGCCAGAGAAACTCCTTTGTTGCGGTGTAATTCTGCAGGACAAAAGCGATCATTTTCATTCAGTCTCTCCTTTACGAAATTTGATGACGTAACGTGGGGATCGCAGTACACCCCGGTGACGATATGGTTGAAATGCGGTTCATAGATTAGACCCGAGTATTGCGTGTGCACTCGATTTGTGCTCGTGATAATAGACCTATTGCTGTCTTATCCATAGAGTTATTATAATGTACGCTAGAAGGTTCAACTGGCGCTAGTGTCTATGCGACTTCCGTGACGCAAATTGAAGCCAGACAGCAACCAGGTCTACTTTTGCGGTGCTCCTGTGCATTCCTATGGGAAAACGCGCGTGCATTTTTGCCTCTTTGCCGAAAAATAACACGGAACACTTTGGTTATTTGGGTCGTACCGAGCCGTCTGTACCTTGAGTTAACTTGCTGCTTGAAAAGTGTAATTGCTTCAGATTAGCGCATTTTTTTCTTCATCAGTGAACGATATTTAACTTCGCTGCTTTCAAGTCCCACAACGTTTGTTCCGCAGCAGGTTGTGTAAAAACTAGCGGCGATTCAAAAGCAAAATTACAATCGAAAGGAATACAAGAGACGTGTTCATGGCTCGCCCCAGCATTTATTCCGTGTGACGCTTATATATTGATAATATGCCAGTCCTGTCACTATGTAAGAAAATGACCCCGTCGTGCAGCGAGCGGATAAAAACATTCAAAACGTAGAGAATAAAGTCACGTGGGCTATGAAAGGTGTCTCTTCGTATTGTTTTCTCTGCCGGGCAGCTTTTACCGGGCATCTGTTCTCAAAGATTTCCGAGGCGCGCGGCTGATCATTTTGAAACTAAGAACAAGCAGCTTCAGCGCAGGCCGAAAAGAATAAAGCTTGTTACTTATTTAAAATCGAAATGAGATTACGTGGCCTTCAATTTATTTTGATCCTACATGCACGTGTAGTTACTGATCCAGTGTTACTGCGTAGTTCTTACCGTCTTTGTTAATTGCCAGATGTTTCTTCGTTCGTTTGGCACGTATATCCTCCGCTGAAAAGCGCCGACGTCGTGTTCGCGTTAACGGTGTCAGACAGTGCACAAAAATACACGGCACCACACGTACGAAGCCGTTTTTGCACCGCGTTTTAATGCGATGAATTTGAGAAAGCAAAGCGCCGTAACTGACCATTTGATTTCGTCGGCCTGGCTGAGAAATGTTCCAAGCTACCTGAGTACGTAAAAATTATTTTGGATATTTGCTCTTATCATCCCGAGCGCAGAGAGGAAATGAACTCACTTTTTCCCGCAGAAATGCATTACCGGAAGTCAATTTTTGGACTGGTTGCTGTCTGCTTCAATTTGCGTCAGCACTGCTAGCGCTCGAGTTGAACCTCTAGCGTACGTTATAATAACTCTATGGTCTGTACCCAAGCATCAAAGGAGAATCGCGCGGGATTGAGCGATTCCGCGCGCCGCACGTGCTGGCCTCAGCGGTAGTAACTTTTCCAAAGCAAAAGCGATAAAACAAATGGCATCTTGCACGCGCGTTCGTCAATGCTTTCTTTTGGTTATTTACTTCGAATCTTTTATACAGGAAAGGCGTGCGCGCATTGGCGGCGCGTGGAACACCGATCCCTGCGTTCTCCTTGATGCTTGGGTAAGAGAGCAAATGGTCTATTACTATACTTCGTTTCAGCTTGGGCAATTCGGAGCCGCAGCCGATGCTATGAGCGCGAGGCGTGTGGCCCTGAACAGTGCTTGCATTGCACGAGCGCGCGTGCTTGGCAGGGACGCTGAAAGCCCGGAGCTCGCGCTTGTAGCATCGCCTGCGTCTGGACCCAAGCTGCAGCGAAGTACAGCTCGGCTTTCATTCGGGTAGTGGCCCGATGCAATCGCTGCAACGACGACAATAGCCGAGCCATAACAATGTCTGGAACTCAGCGCGTGTCCTGTAGCTGCAACACCAGCGCGTGGCTATGATCAACATTGGCGGCATATAATCGGCTCACAGATCACGTGGCCGCTTGTTCTGGCTGCGAGTTGGGGGGTGAACGGTGCTCGTTTTTCTTTAATTTTTGTCTCTGGGACTTCTATTGCGTGGGGTCAAAACGAACCCGTGTTTCATGGGTCATTAACGTCAGGGATCCCTTCTAAGCGGTATTTGCGCAAACTACGACAACGTGTGTCACCGCCCCTTTGAAGTATTATTTACATATGCCCTTGCAGGACGCCCTTGGTTTCTTCACTTGTCCACGACTACAAGAAACAACTTCCTTGCCGTGAAAGAGTCAAATAAGGACGTTGAAAAATCACTCGCGCGTTGATTTTATCCTTTTACTAGCGCGACAAGCGGAAAGTAGCCACGTCAGTGAAGATGACAGCGTCTGACTGTATTGACAACTCGCATTGTCGTCGATACAAAGGCAACGAAGTTTGCCTACGCGTGCTGACGAACGGCTTGTCAATTCGTGACAGCTTGTTGTTCAGTCTTGAAAGCGAAAAAAAAGAAGAAGAAGGTCGAGGCTCTTCTTCTTAATGAGCACCCTTCAACGAGGAACAGTACGACTAGTGTAATAAAAGAATGTAAAAGGTCCTAGAAGTCGTGCCTCGCCGGTCCTATCTTTATTTCAAAAGCGGTTCCGTTAAAAAAAAAAAAGAAAAAGACGCTGCTTTTTTTGGATAATCTTATAACAAATAAAATAAATCTAAGAACACGGACTCTGCTAAGATTTAGTAAAATTAGGCTGACTTCGTAATTCACCCTCGTCTCTTTTTTCTGTTTTTTTGAAGATGCTTCATGAACCGAGATGACTCCGCAAAGATAGCACAGATGAATTTTCGATTGGGCAAAACAATCACCGCGAAGGATACATGGCAAGAAGGGGAGGCGAACAGGCCACAGCGCCGACTTACTACTGGTCGTTATTTCTTTTGAGAACACAGCCTTATATCATGAAAACTATGACGTGAGGGCAAGCACGAATCCGCTGCTAGCCACTGCTGTAGTATATTCGTTTCCTCTCTTTGTTTAGTCAAAATAAACGGTGTTTTTCTTATATATATATATAACACAAATCTACAACATATTGCACAATGTTCAGTCTCTCCCAGAAGTAAGGCTACCGGCTGGGATCGGGCGCAAATGATTAAGAAGTTACTGGCATCTGATTCAAAATTCTTCGCGACTTGAGAACATATCGAATGAGTTAATGACAGGAAGCGAATCCCGCCTAATCGTACGATATGAAGAGCTTGTGCTACCAGGAACGGGCCCCATTTTATCCGGTGAAAGGTTTCTAAAATAACATATAGCTTTCCAAATTAGATAACGCAGAGTGCAGAAACTTTGTAAGGAGAACCACAGACACCCTGTATACGTATATGCAGTTGCAGTCGGACTTCCGTTGCGACAGCCGGGGGCAAACCCATAATCTCTGAGCGGCTTGGGCCTTCCTCGTCCTTATCAATGGAGCCAAAACAAACATGTTTGTTTTTTACCCTTTAGAGTACGGCTGAAGGTTAACGGTCAGTGGTGTTCACAGACCTGCTGTTGTGTTCCCAATTTTAGAAGCTGAGCAATCCGTTATCTAGACAGTCCTGTCATGCCTGATTCACATTATTAAATTCTATTTGCGATTTCGCAGTGGCGACGCCGAATCTCAGACAAGAAGCTCACCGGACCAAAAGTTCACCGAAGTGATGCTCACCCGGATAAAATTGTTTCCTTTTGTACATGGGCTCAAATACCGTAACAAATAAAGCAGCGCCTACTGTGGCGCTGGTTTATTTTGTAGTGTGACTCCCGCAAGTTATGTTTCTTGTTTCAGAAAATAACGCTTATTGATCAAACTTTTATACGCGAATACAGCCTCCCAATGAGTCGATCAGTTTTTATATGTCTCTGTGAAGCTGGTCGTCTTTAGACAGCTTCCTCATGCGACCCTTTAATGCGTTCTGAACCCTCTTCAACTGCGGTTCACCTTGGCCTGTTTGCAGCGAAGCTGTCATGACCAGCTCTCGATCCTGTTGAGGACATTTGATCAGGCACCAGACATTTTGATTGTCCCACAAGCTAGTGGAACCTGTTCTGCCCTTTGCAGGAGCCGGATGCCCATAACTACTGCTTACATCGTAAAAAGAAGAACAACAAAAAAGCGTAGTTAGCAGAGTTTTAAAGCCAACTTATATAGTACCCGTATAGACGAAGGACAATAAGAAAACCCCCAGCAGAACCTCCAAAAGTTTCACCTTGGTTTTTAAGTTAACACGGTTCAAATAATATACTTTTCAGTATATCTTTAATAAATGGGGTCACTCACGTGACCCCATTTAGCTCACGGTTTAGCCCAGCCCATTTGACCCCAAATAAATATTCGTCCTAAATTATATTAAAAAAAAGAAAAACTGGTGAGCTTGTGTTTGGGTTGGCCGAAGAATGAGTGAGCTTTTAACCATGTCCGTTAAGGAATACGTGAAATTTTGTCCGGTGAGCTTTTGTCCGGTTACCCGCGACGCCGCTCGTGCGGCAAGAAATGCGCGGGAACGCTGTTGAATCGCAAGCAATATCGCACCACGTGAAACAGGCAATCAACTCAAGGAGGCCGAATAGGTCAAGACAGTTCCGAATGACCAATCACAGATAGAGAGAGATTGTGACTGCTTTCTCTTCGACTAGTGGTTTGTGCCCCGCAGATACTCTATGAATCAATCGATCGGCTGTCACGTGGTTTCAAGGGACCCGCTTTGCTCGGTGACTCGGACGCTGTTTTTTGGCCGCAATCTTCCTTTAGTGTTCGGATTCCGTTCTTTCTTTTTCTTTGCTTCCCTGGATAATCATTTATTAACTGCAAGGCTGAAGACAGAGCACTTTCTGTATTTCCGTGTCTTCCGTGGAATAGGTTTTACAGCTGTCGTGTGGCATATTGTATTTTACAATCCTCCTTTCCTTAGTGTTCTAACAAATTGTCACTAGCTTCGCGCGGAAATATTCAAGAAAAGCAAAAGGAATTTATATTTCAGTAGAAGAAAGAAAGAGAGAGGAGAAGGCGTTCGTTTATGTCAAAGACAAGATAGGACGGTAACCAGGACGAGGCAAGCTTTCGATGGACATAAAATTTCCGCTAACCGACATTGCTTCTTACAAACACGCATAAAAAAAAAGGCGCGGTGTAAATGCAATTTACTTGCCAGCTCCCACCTGCAGACTTCAGGCGAAACCACAATAATCACGATTCGCCTGCGCAATTACCGGGAGCACTGACACGCGAGCAAATTGATACTCTGGTGTTTTTTTGTTTTTTTTATTTCCCGTTTTGATTTGTTTTTGGAACGCGATGTATGAATGAACCGACCGAGCGCAAAATACAGTTTATGGATTCATAAAAATAAATCACCGCTCGTGTTTTACCACATCGCACGGGATCAGCAAACACACTGGAGTCGTGGCGAGAACAATTGCTCCGATTAATTTTGCCATCCGCTCGCTTACGAAACAGGATGATTACAATTGCGTCGCTTTATTGGTATTATTATATTTTATTCAGTCGGTCGGTCGATTAGGCGAGAACGTTTGTTGTCTATTGTGTGGGGAGACTTTCTACTGTTCCGCTTTGTCTTTGCTCGTTGAAAGAAACTTGTTTCGAGACTTCTGATTGGTCGGAAGCTTTGTGCAACTCCCGGATGACGCCCCGCATTCATAATAGATTGCGCCGACGTAATTTAGCAATCCACAGCGCGCCTACTATTCTCGCTTTCTATTTTTTATCTTTTACTGTTTTCTCCGCTTCACGCGGACGGCATGCAGGGAGCAAATTCGCCCGTTTCTTGTGCGGTAGGTGCGGTGAGGTCACAGCGCGAAGCTCTGATTTGAAGGTTAATTGGTAGACAGAAAAGACTTGCTGCTTTTGTATGTACCCACTGCATCCCTCCAGACAAAGTGAGCGAGATCGTCGTCTGCTTTTCGCGCAGAGGAAGCGGAGTGCGGGAATCGTCTGCTAGTCCTAGCAATGGCTGTCTTACGTTTTCTACGGCTTTCACAATGTTTAACGATAACAAAACTACACCTCTAGCATACCCGAGAGTATGGTTGCTTCATACATATATGTGTGCAGACAGTTTTTCGCCTCCAGCGTATCCGAAGTATATGGTTGCGTCATACATACACTTGTGCAGACAGTTTTTTCTATGACCTTAAAAAGTTCTTACAGGACGGTCGTACAAACAGTTAACCCTTCAGCCAGTGCCTCCAGACTGTTTTTCTGCTGTAAGATGCATTAGTGTCACTGCGGCTTCAGCCTTTTGGGTCACGGAGGAAATACGCCGAAGAGTTTCTGTGTGCTTCCTTTCGCTCCACATGCTTCGAGTTGCCGGTGTACAAACGTACTTGGCGCCCGATTTCCCGATGTAGCGATGGATGGATAGATGAGTAGGACTCAACCGCGCGTGAATCGGGCGGCGGCTCCCGCAACCTATAGCCCACGGCGGTAAAAAAGCGCGGGTCCTTACGCCTGCTTGTGGAGTTGAGTGAAACGTTGCAGCTGCGTAACCTCGTTGAAGAACGACGCTTCGTCGTCGCTCAGGCGAGACATAAATTTGAGCCGTGTTTAGGCGGCTGCGGAGGAGGCGCCGGAATGGATGGAACTGCGGCCCGCGCTCACGGTCTCCGACGTCCCCGGCGAGAGCTCTTTGTCATTTCGGGCGTCGCCGGGAAAAACGCGCGCTTAATTAAAATTAGCGATGGATCGTGGCTTAAGTCGCGTCGCCGCCGACAACACGCCTGGCTCTCTACGGACGCTGCTTCGTTGCGTGGCCCCATTCCCTCTAATGCCTCTCCACAAAGTTCGCATATATATCGGTGTTTATTATTGTTATGTGTATTCTGTTACGTGTCAAACATAGGCATCCGTTGGTTCGGTGGCGATTACTACGATTTTCTTTTTCTTTTTTGCACCGTGCTTAGTTTATTTAACGCGGGGATGCTGGTTTTTTCCTCTATGTCACAGACTGTTCACAAACGTTTTGATTCGGTGGGGTCAGCTTGTTTTGGCGTTGCATATTTTGTCACAAAAACACAGTCGCTTAATATTTGACAAAACATAAAGAGTTGGTAGCGAACTGATTCATGCGCCACATTGCGGAAAACAGATAGCATTCGTAAGTACTCGCAAATGTCGAATGAAGTCACGTTGGAGGTCTTAAACTCCCAATATATCGACAGGAATTTTGGCAGTACTCTTATGGGAGGACAACCGTTTTTTAGGAACAAAAACGTAGTGGAATTACATTAATTAACTTCAAGCTCACAAACGCAGATAAAAACATACCAGTCTCGTACATGTTATTTGAACGAAGTAATCGATTACAATCACAATTTCTATTGGTTACTTTTTATTGCTTCCTGATAAATACATTCCAATTATTCCAAGATTACTCCTAAGGGTAATTGAGGACAAGTAATTTGGTTACTTGTAATGAATGCCGTACCCAAATCGAATGCGCCTAATATGTGCCGTCCCCCCGCTGGAGAAGGTGGAGAAATTTGAGTGATGCTTTTGTCGTAACCTTGATCCGCTGTTCTTTTAATAGCAATTTCGAGTTGAGAGATAATAAATAGCATGCCGGGCAGAGAAAAATCCTGGGTGTTCCGAAAATGTGTGTAGTTTAAGGTAGCTCGAAAAACCGCCGAATCTCCCCTTTCGCGGAGTTTACAGAATGCCCGAAAGCGCCGCGCTGATTCGGCAGCAATGGTGTGTCGAAGAAATTATACCGAACGAAAAATGGCACCCAAACGTCTGGCGCTTAGGACAAGCGCGATGCTAAAATTCTAGTGGGGCACAAGAACAGATTTTCTTCTTCTTTTTGTTTTTTTATTGATACTCTCAAGCTCTTGCGAGATCTTAACAGGAGTGGTACATCGAAACATTTTCATGCAGGGTGCACCTGCTGCGACAAACAAAAAACAAAAATCTGAATATGTGGTGACATTTACAACGTCAGGTGGGTGCTGTTCCAATCGATGATTGTACGAGGAAAGAAGGAGAACTTAAATGTTTGGGAGAAAAATCATCGAGCCATTTCTTATGGGCGCAGTTTGAAACAATATTTATGCTCCATGACTCTTACTGACGAAGACGGAAGTTTAAATTCCTTAAATCTGAACTTTCAAGACTGCTGCATACACGGACACGATACTGTGTTTTTAAGCTTTTAATCTCATTTTTTAAATACAAATTCCCGTATTTAATTTTTTATCTCTTTCCCTAGCTTTCCAATATTTCCTTTCTCTTCGACAATTATTTCTACCTCTCCTTCCACGATCTGTTCACGCCTTTGGAGCTTCTGTTTCATTCTTGATCGTTGTTTGGGGTAAAGATTGCGTGTTCTGTGCCCCTCCCTATTTCTTTATTCTTTCGTGCGGAAATTAACGAGCGAATCCTCGTTCACCTCGAAGCCGTTCGAGTCGCTCGGGACCCAGACAAGCTAAAGAGGTTCAGCCGTTCGGATCCGTACTTCACTCGCACACTCAAGGTTTAATCTTATCAGTTGTCCGCCCCTATGCTCGCGCACGCGCGCCTCTTTTGCGGACGCCACAGGAATATTTCTCGCATTCGCTCGTTATCGGAAACTTTCTGCCGCCGCCGTCACCCCCCCTGTCATTCGCGATAACTCTTTTTTTTTTTTTTTTTTTACAGATATCTCTTTTCGCCGAGCTTGCGCCAGACTGCGCGAGAACGCTTGGGAAAGGAGAGCGCGACACCGTGCCTGACGTATTTCGATTCGAGTTCCGAGGGTGTTGTTTCCCCATACGAAAATTCCTCTTATCTTTTGTCCTCGTATCTTTTTTTTTCTTGCAAAGAGATGGAAGGGTGCTCGTGCGTCGAGATATTACTATTGTGATTCGGTGATTGAGTCATCAGGGAGGGTTGCCCTTTTGAAAGAGGCACGGCGGACGAGTCGATAAGGACATCGGTGTTTGATGGCGAATGAATGCGCTCCTGCCGAACCTCGTTCCAGCTTAGGATGGGCCGAAGAGGGGATCTACATGCCACCGGAGCCAAGGGAATGCCGTGTCGGCGTCTCAGCGAAACACCCAACGCGTGGTCACATGATGCCTTCCAGAGGGCTGAATTGGATGGTCGTAGCGTTCTCTGCGGTCCATTTTAAACGTTTTCGGAAATAAACACCCGCTCTGCCACGCTCGTATCCGCGCACCGGTTTGTCACGGACTCGGGGGACGTTTGACATTTAGATCCAATTCGAGCAGCGCTGCTGTTTCGAAATCAAGTTAAAAAAGGAGAACTCCATTTCAAACGCAAGCGCACCGGAGAGGGGCACGAAAACGTGCCGAGTATTTATCTACTCGAGCAAAAAATGCGATCGATTTTAATATCTCGACCATTTTTTTATTATTCCTGTTTCTAAGCCAAACGTACTTGTTGTTACTTGTTTGGCGTACGTGTTTGAAGCGTATAACCTTAATCCAATTGGGAGTAAAAAAAACAAAAAAGAAAACCTTCTTTCGACGTTTTGAGCGGGAGGGGGCCTAGTGACGTGCCGGTGCGAGGTCACGTGATGTGGTAACAGCGTTGGGGTTGGCCAGGGTGGCTCATAGCGTCGGCTGTGGTTCATCGGAAGTACAATCCGCGACGCTGTTAGCGCGAACGAGACGTCGAGAATTTTCAGTTTTTTCTCTCAGTATCGAAGGGCGAGAAGAGCCGCAGACGAAGGCAGCTTGGAGACGAGGCGTGCTTTCATGACGCTCCCGTTGGACTTACAAAAACTGTCTGCAGGCATGTTGAAAACGCACGCTTCTCGATGCGTGTCCTCCGATTAATCGTGTCTGCAGCCAACACGGCGTCTTAAGAATGATGTACGACCAGGGACACTGCGCCTTCGGCGGGAATTTCTGCTTTTCCTCCAGCACCCTTTCCAATTACACTGCAAGAAATCGGCCAAGTCACGCAAACAGTGTCACGCTGCGTACGTTGTCCACCCTCTGCTAACGAAAGGATAAAACGATAGCCTAGGCAAGTGTCAACCGAAGCCATCCAACACCGTAGGGCACTTTGCCCTAACGCGTGCCCCAGTCCGTACCGTACTGCGCCAACGCTCGGTCTCGTTTTTTCCGGACGAACGGTGCCACTGGGCGAGTTGGTTCGGATAATCGGGATGAGGAGGAAAGGGAGAGAGTGGGAGAAGAGCAAAGTCGGCACCAGTTGTGCGCGGAGGAGCAAGTGAGGCGGACACGGTCCGAGCAGTGGACCGAACCGCGTCGGAACTTTTCGTGTTCTTCCGCACACCCCGGGCCCAGACTAGAGAAAGAGGGAAAGAGAGGTCGCAAATGAAAGGGAAGGGGGACCCACGTTTTCACCGACCCGAGAGAGCAGAGGGAAAGAGGGTGAACGAGGAAGCGAAGAAAGAAATCCCCGAATCGTGCAGTCGAGCGAGGTTGGTTGCCATGGCGACTGGACGATCGCTGCGCCTCCTCACCCATCACGCGACAAGTTTCTTTGGCTCCTCCGTCTTTGCCCTGTCTTTGCTCTGTCTATACCTTGTATTTTTCCTCTTTCATTCTTTCTATGGAGTTCATCTTTTTGGTAATGTCGTTGCAGTGTTAGAGAGAAGAAGAGGGTGGCTGTTCAAGTAGTGAGGAGGGGAATATGGCGAAGTGGGGCAGACAGACTGCCTCGGAAGATAGGGAAACGACGTAATAAAGAGAGTCGGGCGTCAAGAAGTACGCAGATGTAACCGGACATGCACGCGCAGAACTCGAACTTCGATTCATCCAGATTTAGCATTCGTTATCTTAGTATAACTGTCTTGCTGTTTTTTTCCCTGTTTCTTTGCCAGTGAAGAATAGTGTGTGTGTGTGTGTGGGGGGGGGGGGAAGGGGGTTTCTTGCGGCGGTTTGGTTTATTTTTTATTTTATTTTTAAAGCATGAAATGCTTTTTAACGCTTTCATGACGTGATTTCGGGAACAAGTTTTGGCGCTGGTCACGTAGAGAGCCTAAATATAAGTCATATGTGATACCTTATTTCGTTAAAAGACTCCCCAATATTCGTTAAATCAATTATGAACATCAGTACGAAACTTCACGCCAAATTTCGCGAGTATGCATGGCTGGTCGTGCCGTGACGTCACATTCAGGCGTGGTAACGTCAGAGTGGCGGGCGTTGACTCAGTCCCGTTTTTGATCAACATGGTTAATGGACGTACAAAGATCATCGTCGAAGAATTGGAACTCTCCCTCTATAACGTAAATCTTGCATTTCTGAGAACAAAGTCATTTTACTTTGACAGCAGTCGAAAGCTGAAGTGGCTCTCTTTGCCTGATGTTTATAAGAGATTCGCTGTTGCCAAAACGGAAAACGCTTGTGTCTTGCAGGTGCAATCTGAGCAGTTGGACTTGCTTTAAAATTGAACTACTGGGTGTATCAAGTAGCGGCCAGGCTCTTTAAATCGACCACGAAATTCGGTTTCTTAACCAATCGCGTTCCGATTGTTTTACAGCGTTGGCCACAGGTGGTGCATTTTTCTATAAAGTTCGCAGAGCGAGCTTACCCAAGGAAAAAGTGCAAAAAAAGAAAAAAAGGCTTAACTCCTATGGAAACGCAGCGAAGCCACCGGTCTTCAAACCCTAGGGAGCCCTATAGTTTGAAGACCGGTGGCTTCCGCGTTTCCATGGCGCTAAGCATTTTGCTTTCTTTACTTTTTCCTCAGGTATGATCCTCTTTGCGGAGTTTTATCGAACAATGCACCACCTGTGGCTAACTCTGTACAAAATCGGAACGCGATGGTTAAGAAACCGAATTTCTGCGGTCGAGCTTAAAGTGTCACTTCCTTAATACACCCAGTGGTATATGCGGCGGAGCATTACAAATAGACACTTCCCGGAAAATCCCAGGAGACCTTGCAGCGAGGGGAATTGTGGGGTTGCTCGGACGTACGCTCGTGCCGGCCCGAACGCTTCGTATATCCTGGTAGCGGCGCGATTCATTCTTTCTTATCGTTAGGAGCTCAGGACACACAACAAATAAAGCGAACGAAAAAGAAGGTCATCGCTTGCTCTGGTTTGGTTTCCTTCTGGGTCCTCTGCGTTCTGAAACAACAAAGTGTGAAACCAGCGTCAACTTCATCTTCGCTTTTTGGATAATTTCGCGTGCCGTACATCTGAACGTCACAATGCGTAAAGCCGACGCTGGGGGCACCACATATTTCGGAAAAGGTGCATTCGGATATTGTACGGATGATATTTGTATAAAAGCAATGACAATATTAGTGAAATTGTTTTCCGAGAGACAGAATTTTACCGGAAAATCCCTTTAAGGAAGTGGGGAACCGAGACACCCAAAAAAACAAAGAAAGAGAAATGAAAAAAAAAAAAGTGTCAGGGAGTAAGGGATGAACCTGTTCACCCGAAAAAATGAAAAGGCAAAATTGAAAGAAAAACTCGATTATTTTTGGATAATGTGACCGAATATTTTACTAGGCTAGAAAAAAAAAAAAGAAAAAAAAAAGATCGCGGTCGAGTTTTTCGATCATAGATTTCATTGTGAATTTTCTTACGTTTCATTTTTCACGAGTTTTCCGGCTGTTTCATAAACAGCTGGAATATATTTTTTTTAATTGTGTCGCTCATGCATCCACGGAATGGGAAGACATTTCCATTATCTAGCGAGATTAATTACGTTCAGGAGAATTCCAGGCGCGGTATAACTCGCTCGTCAACGGATTTCCGGGTTTCGAATTTTGCTACGCGTATCGCGTGATATAGGTTGCGAGAAAACTGTACCGCTAAGTTGCCCGAAACCTCCAATCTGAATTTCTGCCGTGAAACTAAAAAAAAAAAGATGAGATCGTAAAATGATTTATTTTTTCTCCATTCTGATGAACGTTTCTGATTTAGTTGGAATCCGCCCGGGAGGAAGCGGTTCTGAGACATACCACTTTTGCCTTTCGAGTATCGGCACCACATTCCTTTGATTTTCTCACGTGTGCCGCCAGAGTGTCGCCCAGTGTTGCTGCCAAATACTTAACGCAAGTATTTTAGATAAAACAGAAAATACCCATTTTTAAATGTATGTGAGAGTAGTACACGTCACTTTTAGTATGAACTATCTTGAGTAGTATACAAATACTTTGTTCGAGTAGTTCAATTACATTCGAAGATACTTGGCAAGTACAGTTGCAAGCTGGTAATATGAGAGTACAAAGTCAGAGAGAGGTGCTCTCTTTGCGATGACTTCGCTGGAAATCGCCTTTTTTGTGATATTAATGACTTTCAAGAAGCGTTTTCGCTGCTGCAGTCGAAGTTTACTGATAAATAATATTGAATATGCAACATACGGGGTCCCGAAATATTTTAGAAACCAACGGGACTGACGTTCTGTCCCCTGCACCCTTCTGCACCGGTTAAAACCGTTCACGGAACCTGCCGTGCTTTCGTTTTGAGGCAGGCTCGGCTCATGGCGCCTTCCGCAATGGCTTCATAATATGCCTTGCCTCGATTCGGGGAGTTGACATGAAGTCCGGCATTGCATATCCCTATAGATGCTTTCAGGCAGCTGTGCGTGGGCGCCGCCATAAACGACCTCCAGTTTTTGTTCTCTCTTATTCCGTTCGCTCCAGAGTGCATGGGAAGTGTAAACATCTCATTACCGCTCCGCAGCCAATAGGACTGCGGTATCGACCAATAGGAAAGCAAGAAGCGTTAACATAACAAGCCCCGCCCCGCGTTTATGAACTTGTCAGCGATTACAGCTCGAAGTTGGTTGTCCCAACGTCGTCCGCTTTCTTCCTCCTTTTACTTTTGTACGTGCGTGTGAGCGCGCAATCGCGCGCGGAGAAATATACGACGTCGAGATGGGAATAGAGCAGCCTTCTGACGCGTCTCTCCATCCGCGTTTAACGCCAGATACAAACAACACCGTTTGAGATCGTTATGTGCGCGGTGGATTTTAGCGCGTCGTTAAAGCCAACTGCCGCCGTTGCTGCGAGGCTTAGCTCGGTCTATAATTCTGTCCGCGTGAATTGCTACGCAACTTGCTCAACAACCCTAACGGTTCGCTGAGTGGCAGACGTGGTTCGTCCGTAGTCTGGGGAGTTCTTGTTCGTGTAATCGCCGTGGCATCTCTTTTTTTTTCTACGGAGGTGGGGACGGATTACTTTCGTACGTTATTAGCGAAGGAATATTAAAGCCACTGTCGCGCTGCTCATTAAGCGTACAAAATACCCCGTGTTTTTCGCAGACGCGATAAGATCTGGGGACGTGCCTGGGGCCTGTTCGAGGCATGCGTTGTTTCTGCGCGTGTCTGCGGTCAGTTTTTTGCACGGTGACCGTCAGACAAACACGCCTGTTTCTCCGGACTTTCCTTTGAACGATTTGTTTGCACTAGCGACCGTGGCTTTCAATCTTTACGGGGTATGGACTATCTACAGATACCGAATATATGAGGATTTCTTTTTCTTCTAGATTCTTCTTTGTGACGAGACGTGACAGATTTTGCAATACGAATATGTTATACTTCGTTTCACCTACCGTCAGACGCGCGGATGCTGGGGAACAGGACCAATCAAGCAGCGTCAAAAGTGCAAATCACTAGGCTTGTTCTGTTTATGATTGGTTCGGCGATAAAAAACACAGACAGAAACATACGAACACCATGACGGTGCCTTTTGACGCTCTCTGATTCGTCATATAATCTACATCGGCTGCGTCTGGACGGAAGGTGAAACGAGTATAAGGACTTATGTAAGACGCGAGCTTTATCAGCTAGTGAAGCGGGCTTTATTTTTGACGTATGTCGCGCATGATATTTGTTTTATATGCGGGTCAGCATCAGAATTATCGGTGCTGATTATCCCAGGTAACACCTTTTTTTAGTCGAATTTTTGACCCTGCGGACTATTTGACCGCGGGTGCAGATTATACTTCGAAGAAGTACGGTATTTTGTTACAATGATCGTTATAGTGCTTTTTTTATCGTCGGAAGAAGACAGGTTACCTTTCTACGCTAATAGCAGGAAAAAAAGTCAGACGGGTATTTTACGTTTTGCAAGGAGACTTAACTTGTTCAGGGGACAAAAAGCTGCCAATATTTCTGTTTCACGGGCATTTAAAATGCTACTCGCGTTAAAGGCTTTTGGTCGAACTGCTAATCAGCTTGCGCTTCCGACTTCTGACTCGTGTGATACTTCACACGTTGTGTGTAACGCTTCCTCGAAAGGCTGGTTCACATATATGCCATTTGATTGTGACCGTTTACAAAGAGTGACCGCACTGGCGCCGTCTATGGGGTAACCCTCTAACTCCTCCAATTTTGCTTTTATTTTCTAATCATGTACCCATAAGTATTCTACCGTGCGCTCGAAATATTTTTTTACGACGCTACAAGCGACGATTTCCATACGTAGTGCTTAGATTTCATCTTGCAAACAACAAGATACGTTCATTATAGTTTTAGGCAGTTCCAGGGCGACCCGATAGATGGCGCCAGCGTTCCAATGTGTTCACTCGTCATAACCGGTCACAGCAGACACAACGCAATTAGACACGGGCGAACATAAATGTGTGAAGAAACCAGCCTTCGGACCTTTGGGAATTTATTTCGTTTGAAATGCTCGAGAAACAGGAGTCTCAAATGGTATTTCAGAGGCCTTCAGACCGCTGGAACTTCATCGCACACCGAGCTGCGATTTTATAAACATTGGAACAATGTACGATAAAACGGAGCATCGGCAGTTTTTGTGTTCAGTCTTCCTACCAACTTCCGTTATCTGCCTACAAAACTTATGATGCTTATTGTTACGATCGCCGCCGGACCAATTTGTTCGAACGCACAACTAACGCGAAGCTCGAGCCGTGTACCTAGAAAAAGGGGCCAGAATAACACGTATACCGGAAGAGAGAAGAAGATTTAATAAGTAACCCTTTATTTATTTCTTGCTTTCTTTTTAGAGTTCCGAAAGACAGGGAGGGAATATATTGTCCGAGTTGTGGGTTTTCTCTTTGATCGCACTTTTGATCGTATTTCTTGACCTGGCCGCTGTGACAGTATACCTAACGGCCTTTTTTTTATATAAATTATTCTTATTATTATATTGGACCAAGTAAGGTCAATTGAAAATCGAGGTGGTGGGACGCGAGAGAAGAGGGCTTCGCCGGAAGAAAAGATTCTCTTAGAATTTCAAATCGGGAATTTCTTTTTCATTCGCGCTTTTGGGAAGGACAAGAAAGGGCCTCCCCTCTAAGCTTTTAGATGGGCATTTCGAAACAGACTTCAGTCCGTTTCGTTTTCGCCTTATCTTGATTTCCTTGGTGCGCGATTGATTCTTTAGAATACTTTTATACCTGCTTTTAAGGATAGAAAAGCACAGTGTGTGTCTCATGAAAAAAAAAATTGAGACACATTTTTATCTTTTATTAGTAGATAGACGAAAGAGTTAAAGTGAATTTCACGAGAGGAAAATTGTTTTTAGGGCGAGTCGGAGCGTAGTATTTTTATTTTGTAACGTATAGTTAAAAGAAGGTGGCCTGTGCGTGTGTAAAACTATGTTTTGGCAGCCTTAAAATTAATGAACCCTCGCTGTCAACGGTACATTGGAGGACCCGTTTAAAATTATAGTATTTTATTCGTTGCCCTTGTTTTGTTTTTATTTCCTTCCTCTCAATGCTACCTTGGGTCGTGAGAATCCGTACACCTCAATGTGCCGCCTTGTGTTGAAGTGCGCGAAACGGTCAACTGTTTTAATGAACCAATGCAACGGTTTTTGGATTTTGCTGGAGTTCCTCCGAATTAAATCGGCTCATTCGAGGAGAAAAAGGTTGGTTGTTCGAAATACGAGAATGTTTCGCCGCGAACTTGATATAAAAATTGGACGTCTCTAAGTAGATCCAAGTGCTCTCAACCTGACGAAAAAAAAAAGATAACATAGTTGGTTTTTTTATGACTGGCCTCAAGACCCTTCAATAACAGCATTGGCGCTTTGAATGAACCTTTGCGGAAAGCAGCGCGCGCCATCAACGCGGCGCGTGTGAGGCATTATGGGAACAGTGAGGGATGCCTCCTCCGCCGTACCGCCTGCGAGAACCGCGTTGCCTAGTTCGCGTTTGGTACCTGTTTGCACGGTAGGTGGCAGCCTTTGCAGCGCCCAGCTACATTGCGTTGCCCAGATGAGGTAAGAAACCCCTCAGTCACAGGCAGCACCGTCTGTCCACTGCCTTCTATTGGATAAGCCATCGTTCTGGATCGGTTGCCGTTCTTTATTGAATGGGCCATCGTGCGTGAGGCCACGCGCCAAAGAGCGAGGTATCGCTGACGCATCCGAACGTGCTCTTTCTTACAGCGGGCTGTTAAGGCTAGTTTCCCGAGGATCATGTCCCCCGCAAAGAAATGAAGACGCCGAACTCTGACACCTACCGCCATCTATGAGCGACGGCGGCAAGCCACGCATCTGGCTGCCGCCGTCGCTCATAGATGGCGGCAGCCTTTCCACTCTGGCTTGCCGACTTGCGGCTGGCTATTACTTTCAATTGCACAGCTCCGCTGGTCTTCCTTTTTCACCAAAGTAAAAAGCTGAAAGTGTTATTATTTTTTTTTTGCTACGAGATTTGTTGATGTATACTCTGTTTCACCTAATGTTGTACCGCAGCGAAGGTTAGAACTGCGAGCTCATGCATTGGCAGCTGCCCTTAAAGGGTTAAGGAAACGAAATGTTTGCACTTTCATTTCTTTTGTTTAGAGGTGATGCATGTTGTGCTCAGCCGCCCAGAAACACTAGCCTAGACTAGTGTTTCTGGGCTACAGGCAGAGAAGTCGATAAAACAAATTCGAAAACGAATGAACACTTTTCAAAAAGTGCGTCTGGTGGCGGTCCGCGAAGCTCCGTTAGAATGCCGTCACGCCATGAGTTCCTCAGTAGCAGCCCCGGCTCGCGGCAGTATGGCTCTCTCGTGGCGTCACCCGCTGCTTCGTTTCCAGCTTACGGTCGAGACGCAGCCGATGCCGCTGAGCGGCGGGCGTGTGCGCCCTGAACAGTGCCTGCACTGCACGAGCGCGCGTGCTATGGCAGGGACGCTGAAAGCCCGGAGCTCGCGCTTTGCATCGGCTGCGTCTGGACCCAAAGCTGAAACGAAGTATAGTCCTGAATGTGACTTGGCGGAGAACGCTCGTAAGCTGAGACTGCAGCCGAAGCTACAAGCGCGAGCTAGCCCGCGCTCCTGGCTCTTAGACACGCATTTCTAGCGCGAGCGCTCGATCGTTTTACGGAAGAACGCTTCAAAGCAGCGACCTCGAGCTCTAATTGTTGGGGCATTGGCTGGAGCAGAGCCATATATGTAAAGAGTTTGGCCATTCGTTGGGAAGTATAGGAGACAAATCAGGAGGCGCCATTGGCCGAAAGTGGGCTGGGCGTGTTCCAGGGCGTCTTCACGAAATTTGAGCGTGGCCAACCAGAAGCCGGAAATAACACCTGGAGGTGGTCGCGAGAAACAAACCTGATAACTGCATCGGAGTAACTCTCGGTGACTGAAAATATGGTACACGTAATGTTTCAATCAGGCTCGTTCAAAAAAAAATGGCGGAAGAGTGCGCCGCGGTCACTGGCGGCCATCTTTAGGTAGAGTTATATCACCTCTAGCCAACGTTACAGCTGCTGAAGCCACTTGGCAGCCACCATCATCCATCCATGGCAGACGGCGTTTTGGCAGTTGTGGTGGCAGGCTGCCATCAAAATAGCGTGGGTGATATTCTGTGATTGATTGAAATTGTTTGACGAAACATGTTTTTGAAACCCGGCGTGAACGGTAGCCCGGTCTTTGAGGACCCGGTAAAAGTTTCACGAAATCGCACAGCACCGGGAAAAAGTAGCACAGCACGCATCAAAAGTCGCATCGAAAGAAGCATCGAAAGCAGACGCCGGTACGTAGTCTGCTTTCGATGCGACTACGCTACTTTCCCCCCGTGCTGCGCTTTCGTAGAACTTTCGCCGGGTCCTCAAAGATGAGGCTACCGTTCACGCCGGGTTTCAAGAATTTGCTTCGTCGAACAACCTCAATGAGGCACGAAATATCATCCACGGTACAGTGTACTAGATCCACGGCTATTCCATGGCAGCCTGCCGCCATTGCGCTGTCCGCCATATTACTATGATGGCTAGAGATGATATAACTCTACCTAAAGATGGCCGACGGTGGCCGCATTCCGGTCCATAGGCAGAGCTGGTCAAACGCGATCCAGCAATTGCTGGCCGAACGATCGAGATAATCCGTACGCCAGGCACCGAGGGCCGGGAATCTGCCGTCCGAGCGGTCACACTCTGTCCGAGCAAAACAGAGTTCGAGCGGCGCATTCGTATCTTACATCCTTCTGCATGATCATGATCAAAACATCACGTGCACCCTATTTTCAACCACGAAGGGTTACTACGACTTCACTTTTACGCGCGTATTAACACCATATACGAACATATACCTGTGATCAGAACTGTTTCTCGCGACCACCGCTAGGGGATTCTTTTCGGCTTCTGGTTGGTCAAGAGAGCATGCCAAGCCCTCTTTCCGAGTCTAGCACACGCCCTGGCTCTGCTCGCGCCTCCCATTGACCAAACTCTCCATATACACTGCTCTGGGCTGGAGTCTCAGCTCCACAGTGCTTCTGCAACGTGCATTCGACACCATCGAAAATCGCCGTTCTTTGTAGACGTTAGGTAGGAGCTTGATCTGAGGATGCGGAGACCTCTGTCAGTCAACCATACGCCATTGCTGGGTACTGACGGACATGTCTACTTACCGGTACCCTCGAGCCACAACGTCTGTGGTGGGAAACTAACACGGTGAAGCGAACGCTCGTGGCATATAAAAAACGACATGGCCGCAAATGACGTTACGGACAAGCTAGGTATAGACCAGGGGTGGCCAGGCTGACCCGGCCTAAGAGCCGCAAAGGAAACCACGAAACTTCTAAGAGCCGCCGAAAAGGGGGGGGGGGGCAAAACAAACACCGCTGCCTGGTTATCCCCCCCCCTCCCAAAGCATAAAAAAGCAGCTTGCGGGTCACAACTGCAAGCCGGTAAAAATAACAATGAAAATGTTCCTGGTCCTTTGTGAACTTGAACATAACGTCTGTGAATGAAGCTAGATGAGGAACCCGGGCTTCCGACCTTATTAGAATGATGGTGGGCTAGACATTCTTCCTGGCGCTAATTACCAAATTCGCGACCTTCAACAAGAAACAATATGGAGGGAACATCTGTTACCTAAAGGGGACAAGTATCACCGGCGAGTGACAAAGGCCGCGAGACAGAACATTTCCTCGACCCCAAGCCAAAGTGCATGCATGTTTTGACAGTCCCTGTCCGTTCTCGGAACAATGAAAGAAACAGGATCTGTGGAAACATACGAGTGAAAAGCGGTTTGACTGCACGTATGGGGGCACAAGGCTGCCAAACCGCAAGCTGTTCTTTATTCTGAAATCCTTTCCTTCTTTCCTGGGGAAACGCGGAAAGGGGCGGGGGGGGGGGGTCCCCTTACGAGGGATCCGCGAGCCGCACCGTGACCAGCAAAGAGCCGCATGCGGCTCGCGAGCCGCGGTTTGGCCACCCCTGGTATAGACCATAGGCAACGTTACTAGGTTATTACCTCAGTTGTGGAACTCCCGCGGAAGAAGGTATTCCCTCACTCACTTCAGTCCGCCTCCCGTCGTTTGAAGCGCCATCTAGATTTTCGTTTTATAAGTGCGTATTTTATAGAGCAGAGCTTGAACGCCACCTAGACGTTGTGTTTCGAAACGTATGTATTCCATAGAATACACTGCAGTTAGCATAGCATCCGTCCGGCGCGTCGAGCGACGGGAGGCGATTCGTGGTGCGTATGGGGGGAGGGGGGTGGGGTAGTGTTCGTGCAAGCAGCGTCTTTGAGCAGTTCCGTAACTGAGCTAATCTAATAACGTTTACCATAGGGCGCACATTCCTCGGATATTGCTACTAGGCGAGATTGTCACGCGTTGACGCCAGCAAAGCGGCAAGGCTCGCAACTACACTACCTTTGGCAGTGCATGAACAATTGACGTCACGAGCGCGATGCGCATTGCGCTTCTCGCTGGCCAATTTTGAAGCGAGGGGTAGAGAGCTCTGCGCTGACGTCATTTCGTTTCCGTAGCCTTTGAATGTACGAGAGCTTGTGCCGACAAGATCTACGATAAAACAAAACACTCGCACTTGCCAATAAAAAAAAAAAATAACGCAGCGTAGCAACGTATGAAGACCGTTAGCTCGCCTGGATGCATGGATGGATTAAGAATGGTGCTGCAGTTCGGGTGGTAGAATGCGCCACCTAGCATGCGTAAGCTCTTCTAGGCTAGACTTGGCTTGGCTGAAGGACGCGACACCCTCATAATTCCCATAATGCCCCAGAAAGGTTCATTACCGTGGAGAGCTGTGTCATGTTGTGAATCTAAATTAGAAAAGTACGCATCTGAAGAAAAAATGTGAACGTGGAAAATATTCTGCTTTGATTTAAGTCAGGCATCCCAAGTGGTCAAGTTATGGCTACAGAGTCGTCATGTTATTCGCCTCGCTTGGGCAGTGTGCATGAATTGCTGGCTACGTCAGGGTTCATTTCCAAAAATTTGATTGGCTAAGCGCGCGGAAAACTTCAGTGACGTAACGCATCCTCAGAAATTTGCTGGATCGTTAATAAGCTTAAAGAAGTGACACGGGACATTAATCACCAATAGCATCTGCTCTTTTCTTATAAATAAAAAGAGGGATACGGTTTAACTTTTTAATTGGACAGCGAGTCGCGCCACTCTAGCCAAGGTTTTTCTATTTCGACCACTAACTAATCTCCAGTTAAAAAAAAATCATTAGAGTTAAATTTTGTAACAGCATATTTTTGAGTTTGAAATGAATGGAGCATGACGAAAAATTCCACATCGCGGCTAAGCAGGAGCAGTAATTTTTATCTCAAACCGGAAGTTGTGTGACGGTGGTGCGTCTTTGGTGCGCGCACTTTCCGCCCTACGGATTTTCCGACGGACTTACTCCATCGGGAGTTGCGCCATCCAGCGGCGGCGTATCGAACCTGAATAGTGGGGATCACAAATCACCACGCTAGTCTTACGTAACGATTATGGAGTAACGCGCTGAGTCGAAAAGAGGCTTGCGTTGCATTCCAAGATGGCCGTCAAAGTTCGATTATTTCGGAGTGAGGAGAGTCAAAAAAGATTTATTTTCCAGGCACTAAAATAATTCTAACAAAAAAAGAACAATAACAAAAAAATACAGCACTGCAAACCTCTTTTCTATACCTCGAGCGCCCTGTCTATTTAATTTCTCCTTTTTTTTGTGGGTGATGCAGAGTGTCCCGTGTGTAAAGGATGAGCTGTCCGTAAAGGATACGGTGAAAATAAACAAAACAACAGAGGAGCAAAAATAAAAATGGATCAAATCGAAATTTATCTGTCCGAACGTGACGGCTGTCGCAACACCGGCACCAAAAACGGACGCCGGTCGGTGGATGTCTAAACGAAAATACTTTGACGCTTTAAAAAAAAACACAAAGGAAAGAAATAACGATTGGGTCTACAGAGAAATATTGTCGCGACAGAATTTCAGTTTCCATCGCACGCGGGCAGGCAGCTTAAAGACGGCTGGGTGACGGGTAAGACGCTTGCGGTTCCGCCAACGGGAACTAAAAAGATTCGGTGAACGCCGAAAAAAAAATCGAAATTGACAAAAGAAGCGCACACGTTGGGACATCAAGATGAAATAAAATAAAAATTACTATCGGGAAAGGAAGATCGAATTTTAAGCTGTCTTGTTTGTTTGCTTGAGAGGAGATTTTTAACGGCAACTTTCTCAGCGAGAGCATCTCACCTCCTCTCTTCTAAAGAAACATATAAAAAAAAGGAATTCTTGTTGTCTGTTTTGTCAATTTAAACTTTGAGTGTATTTTCATCATTTTATTGTACTTATTGTGGGGAAAGCGTTTTAAACTGGTTGGAAAACGAAAGAGGGAGAGAGGGGTGGGAATTGAAGCGAGAGGACGAAAAATCAAAACCAAAACGCGACAAAATTGAAGAAAAAAAAACAAAAAAACAAGAACGCCATCGAAACTTCGTGAAGACGGACCTTTTTCGTTTCTTGCCCCAAGATGTGTATAAATTCGCAGCGGTCGAGGCTTTCAATCGAATCGATGTCTCTGTCAGACACCGTTGCCGCCTTCTCCACGCCTGCGTGGAGATTGAAAAAAAAAAGTGTTCGAGTAAATATCTAGTGCGCGGACACGTTTAAAAAAAGACGACTTGCTCACGCGCATGCGCGTGTACAGACACACACACACACACATGGGCGCACAAACACACGCACACGCCACCACACGGACGCACGTACAAACGCACACAGACACACGTTAGCACACACACGGGCGCACACACTCAATCTCGCACACACACCCAAACAGACGAACAGATACACACACACACGCACACACACACACACACGCGAAAAAGGGATCAAACTCTTTTCTCCGTGTCTCGTTCCAACATCTATTCTCCTTGCTCTCTTTTTTTTCTTTCTCGCCCTCTCCCATTTTCCTCGAGATGGAAGTGAGGGAAATGGGAAGGGCTCTGAAAGGAAGCGTCCAAAAATAAAAAAAGTCTCGTCGGATCTCGAGCAATCCGCGAGACGACGTGATTTAGCGTGTGTGACCTTGTTGGAAAGCGGCCAGCAAAACGCCCTGCGGCATTTTTGGACATTCGGACGGGTCCCCTTTTTCTATTTTCTATTGCCTGCTTGTTGTTTTTATGCGGATTTGTTTGCCTAGCATTATTATTAATAATAATTTTACTCTCCCTTCATTCCATGTACCACGATCGTCCTAGCTTTCTTTTATTTGTTTGACTATATATACACTTTTCGTTGCGTTTTTTTTTGTACGCAGTTGTTTGCTATCATTGGGGGCTGCAAATCGTTACGAATGTACGACCGCACGTTTTTATTTATGTCGTCTCTGCATGCTTTCTTTCCCCATAACGATGCAGTTGGTGCTTGTAGAACTGTTTTTCTTTCCTTCTACGCGCTCTTATGTTTCGTGATGCGTTCTGAGCTCCAACAACCGTCTTGAAAGAGCCCCATAGCTCTCAAGTTCACACTGCACAATACTTCGTGGCCGAAATTGTACGAGAGTCAATTTGATTATCGTAATGACTGCGACGTGTCATCACGCGTAATAATACTATGCGTACAGTCTTGGCGCTAACGTTTTAATGTGAAAGCGTTAACTGTCTCATGGAGCGAGCTGACGTCATCAGTTTGAAGCGCGAAAATGGCACCTAGTTTCCTTCGGTTCCATTGGCTGGCGCGCGTCGACGGGTCTCCCATTGGCCGCTGCGTTCGTCAGTTTCACGACCGCTCACCTTATGGCGCTGCGGGTCCATCAGCGCGCCGTTGCTCCCGAGGGCACGGAGCGTCCAAGCTCACCGTGCCCAGGGAGCAGACGCGCTAACCGGCGACGAAAAGTACGCAGCAGACGAAAAAGGGAGCGGACGAGCGGCTTGCATGCTTTTGCATCCACAACTCATAAGAAGTGCTTAGGTGTGCCTCGATCTTTTATTTCTTTTTTGTTTTGTTTTGTTACGATGTTGATATGGACTACGGCTTCTCACTCGTAACCCACTAACTTATTAAAGAAACATGACCGTATAATAAACCTTTGTATTTGCGTGCGTTCATTACACAAGTAGATCCAAACTGAAGGGTAACAGGGAACAACAGTGTTCGCATACATGTCTGATGCATTTTGTTAGCAAACTCTGGTTCGGATCGACCAATAAAAATTTTTCCAAAATTTATTAAAATGATTAAATGAAACGAATTACATGTTGTACTGTACATTTCATGACGTTGGATTTATTCGCGGAAGCATTTTGTTTTCGAGTTGGACGCTACGCGGTTGCGTGATCGATAAGCATTAAAGCGATGGGTTGCCTTTTAAATAATGTTTTAGAACCAACTTTTTTCTTTTTCTTATTTTTTTTAGTTTTTCGCGGGCCGTTTGACGTTAGGTACCGCTTTTCGCGATTTTACTGTCGTTCTCGCTAATTTTTGTAGCAGTCTTCTTTTTCAAGTTCCGCAATTTTGGATTACACTTCTTTCTTTTCCTTTTTTTTCCGCTCTAGTTTTACAACGTGTAAGTTTCTTTCGAATAAGCTGTCTTTCCTTCTTTGAGATGAGACTTAAAAACAATGCCAAGGCGAAAAAAAAAAAGCTGCTCTAAACACACATTCGCCAAAAGACATTCAATTCAGACAAAGGCTTTGATGCGACCAGGAGCTAAGTGAAATCTTTGGAAACGCTCTTAAAAAAGATATTTCTTGGTCTTACTTCTTTATGTTGCTGTTTTTTTACACACTTTCATGTTTTTTAACAGCCCGTTAGTTTAGATTGTTTATCTTCCGCAACATTTTCTCATCCCCCTTTTTGTGTGTTCAGGCCATTTTAGAATTTTGGTTGTTTTAGCGCATGGAACAATGGGAAGGAAATGGGACGCAGCGGTGAATAATCCTTACTGGCGCGCCGCTGTACTTGTCGCGCTCCGTGTGCGCTTCCTTCGTGCGACAAGGAGCGAAATCCGGATTTTTCTTCGCTCCTCGGCGGGGAACAAAGGATTCTGCGGGTTTCATTATAAATTTTAAACAAAGGAGGCGCCAGCATAACAAAGCTGGCAGAAAAGTTTTTTTTTTTTTTTTTAGGCCGCACTTCGCTGTTTTTTAAAAGAGATTTTTTTCAAGTTAAGGAACGCAACCGGGCGAAAACGGATCTCTAAGACAACTCGGATATTCGTGCCCACGTTCGCGTGCCCAATGTCAGGTATGTACGTTTTGAATTCGAAATTTTGCCAAAGGTGTGCCAAATGTGTTTAGTCCTTACGGTCGCATCCTTTGTTTATTTACCCTGTTTGTTGCCGAATATGTAATTCATACAAAAATATATTCATAAAAAATAACTGGTTTCGTAGTAACGAAACACGTCTCTGCCGGTTGGAATTGAATTAGAACTGCGTCATTCAGAAACCTTACAGTGGGAGACAAAGCCACGATAAAAGTCCCTGCGGGACGGAAAGCCACATGCTGCAGAAGCGATGCGCAAAAAAAATGGCGACCGCCAGTGTTGCTTGCTCACCGATTTCGGTGAAACGTCTTACATTGTAAATTTTAATTCTTTTTCTTTCTTTTTCGGACACGTTGTATCAGTGAGCATTGAGCACCTGGAAGGTAGAGTTCTAACGGAGCTGAGAGCCGCATACCGCGTTCACTACCCGCCCATTCAATATTTATGACGACTTTATGCATTTTTAACATCCCTCTTTATTCGCTGCGTCATGCGCGGTAGTTTGCGAAATGTTTATTATTTCTGTTTTTTTGCATAATAAATGGGGGGGGGGGCGATCTTCTTTACAGACACGAAAAGAAAATATTTATCCATTACTTGAACGGCCAAAGTTTTGACGTTTAAAAATAAAATAATTAATTACCCTTTATTTACATTAGTTTCGCTGCTTTATTATTTCAGCTGACTTACGAGCGGCTCGTGTGCTTTTATCGATTTTCTGCGATCCTCAATCGAACGGTTTCTTTGAATGGAGGTCATTAAATATTTGACGGAAAGAAAACGTGTTTCGGTTTTTTCTTCTTTTTCTCCTTACTTTGCCACTGACTCATTCTCCAGAAACGAAAAATTTAGCTTATTTTTTATATATTTATTATTTCTGAAATGCGAGGTTGCGACGTCAGGTAATTGCAAAAAAGAAATATATAAATATGAAAAGTGAATCAACTTACGAAAAACAAAAATTAAGATGGTTTGTGCGGTCTGCCTTTTTTGCACCACTAAATATAATGTTGTGCTTCTGTTTTTTTTGTTTTTTTTTTTTAGTTGCATATGGGTTGTTCGAAAAGAGCGGCGAATATAAATCTTTTCTCGAGCATCGAAACAAGTGCTGCGCGTCCATTAAAACATTTCGAGATGAAAACTTTGTATATCATTTTTGCCTTCTCTTCCTAATTGCGCAAGTTATCGAGTTCCTGCGGGGTTTCGTTCTTACGAACTAACTGTTTAGTTGATAAATTTGTTAAAACAAATTACACCTTTTTTCAAAGGTAAACAAACACAAGCCCAGAAGTAATAAATTCGTATTTTAAATCAAGCTTTTACTTGATTATTGTTTTTTTCATGTTTGGCGGTGCCTATTTTTGCTGCATTTCGCGGGTTCTTCGTAAATAAAAGGAAACTACTTCCAGTTAGAGGGCATAATTTTAACGTCAAAACAGGCATGTTTCTTACGTTTTGTTTTCTACAGAATTAACAGCGAACTTTTGGAGCAGCCCATCGCGGAAAATGAACAACTTTCGGGAATTTATGATGCTGGGGTACAGGGACGGAGGAGAGAGAGAGAGAGAGAAAGATAGAAATAAAGAGAGAGAAATTGGGAGAAAAGAAAGGAAGAGTTATTGTAGGAGGAGGGATAACTTACGATCCTTCCGTGTTACGTAAACAGAAAAGGGGGGGGTTCTGGGTGCACTAAGATGGCCGCCCGCGTTCAGCGTCCGCCGTCCTATAGATAAAAAACCCATAGCGGAGACACACTTGCGCGTCGCGCATGCAGGCGCCGAGCGGCGCCGAGCGAGAAAATAAAATAATCATAAACGCTAAATCAACAAGAGGCGCGCGCGAGGACGCCCTTCCCTTTCATATATCACCATTGTTGTTATTAGGAAGGTAATCTTTTCTCCAGCTGAAGCCCACGTCCTCGGTTCGTGCCTCCGGTATTGCGACAGAGCTTTCCGCTTATAGTCCATCCGTTATAAGCGATACTATAGATCGTGTTTTTACCTGTTCGTTCGATGGGACGAGGCGTTTGACACGAGAGAGAGTTTTAGGAAATCGTTTTTGCACATCGAATACGGTACCGTCCGGTTCGAACTGCGCATGCGCGCTACCGCAGAAGACTCGCACATGCGCAGTTGGTACCGGAGGGCCTATTGTATTTTATCTCTCTGCTGCTGCGTGCGCAAACCGACGTTCGGATATTGTGAAGGGAGATGACCATCAGTAGAAAATCGTCGTGCGTTTCATCAAATTCCGATTATAAGAGCACTACGTCCTATTGTACAAAATATCGTGCTTTGCTATTTTGTGTGTTGTCGGTTATTAAGTTTGGGTTCATAGTAGTCGGTAGCTCGGAAGAAGTATTCGCTTTATTGCGTTGATTTTTTGGAATTGTCAAAAGAAATCTGCATTCTTCCGGCAGTTTTTGTCATCTGTTATAGGCGAACTTCATTCTTCACATACCGCCCCTTTCTTGAGCAATCTGTGCTTTTGGCTACACGTTGATACAAAGATTGCTGGTGTTGCTTTTTTGTTGCTAAGTCGGCCTACCTTTTTTTTTCTTTCTGAAGTTGTAACTCCAGAGCGAACTTTAGTCATTCCGCGCTGTCAAAAACGCTTTTTTGGTTTTTCGCCAGAAGAAGAGACGATAATATAAATGGTCTTTCCGAGAATTTTTCGGAACGATAATGAAAAGTCAAGTGACTGTTTGCTTTCATCAAAAAACAAAATCGCAAGTTATCAAAACTGCCTCGACGCTTTTTATATTTATTTTTAAAAAGTCAATTTTGGTTGGTTTATATTTAGCGCGAATATTGGAGTGGCACCTTTTCGTCAGAGTATTACTCGTTTTGGTGAAGGTCAGTATTCTTTCCTGGTCTTACAATGACCTCGTCTTAAAATACACCAATGTGATTTTTTTTTTTTAATGTACACGACATTGTGAAAAGCTAGGCATCCATGTATACACCATTTCCGGTCAGCTACTTAGATTTATAAGTATTTCGTCGCGTTACGCTAAGGCAGGCTGACTTTATCTCGACCAATGATACTATCCCTCGCTTATATTTCTTAATTAAAAAAAAAAACGGTGTGCCCTACATTTTTTGTTTTTTGGTTTTGTACTTTTAACGCGGAAGTTTTTGTTCGAGGGACATTCCCCCACACTATACAGCAACACAGTGTTTACAAACAAGTCCGCTTTGCCCACACAACGTCTGCGCACTGATCGTGCGCAGAAACCTAATTCGGGAGGAGTGAATTGTACTGCGCATGCGCAGTACCGACAGCAGCGCCACCGCCGATGGCGCGACGTCAGAGAGTTGAGTTGTTCCATGCAAGTTGGTCTGCTTCTCGCGATGACGTCAGAACGCCGAGCTCTTATTGGCTGATGGAAAACAAATAGTGGGTAGACCTGGAGGCATCCAGCATTATCCCCTTTCAATCATAGCCAATCAGAGCTCGGCGCAGTTCCTGACGTCAGCGCCACTCGTTCGCAAGAAGCAGACGACTTGCCCTCCGCCAACTCAAGAAACGTAGAGCAGGGCTACGTGATTGGTTCTTCGCTGTTCCTAGTCGGAACCTCTTTGGCTGGGGAGCGACCATGAGATGCGTTTGGCTTCTTAAACTCTCGGTGACTAGACGCTGGTCCTCGTTACCTGTGGGAACAAAATCCTCAAATCTCCGAGGTGTCCGCGGAGTTTGTTTACACGTTAAAAAGGATGGATGGTATGGGCGCCAAAATTTCCTTCATATTTCTTCGTACGCGGATATTCCGCTCGTATATGTAGACATATCTTGCCGTTCAAGGTCTGACTCGGAACACGAGCTCTGCTTCGTAAAAGCGCCATCTTATCACCGCGTAGCCGTCGGTGCATACAGTATACTATGTAGAATCGGGGAGTGGAGAACAGAGGAAAAAAGGATCGTACTTCATTTTCGTTCGAGGGAATCGTCCGTCTTTTGGAGTTCCTTGAGTGCTTCAAGAACGATATACGAAAATAAAGAAAGAACGACAAGCTCAACGGACTGAAAATAAGTTGGTAAACAACAACGAGGGGGACCACGTGTCTTTCGTTCTCTCGCTCTCTGCCCCCCCCCCCCCCCCCCCCCCCCCACCCCGCCCCATTTTTTTTTTTTCCGGCGAGAAAGGCGGACACGTCGTGGTCCTCCCGAAAGGATGTTTGAGCGATGAAAGCACGTTCCTACCTCGGCATCTCGGGAAAGGCCGCGACGCTCGCGCTTCAAAACGGAAATTGAGTCAGAATTTTTGATGGGGCGCCGCTAACGTTGAGGCTCGAAACGCGGCACCGCATCTTATCACGATTCTCTTTTCGTTCATCGGTCTTCTACAATCTCTTTTCTTTTATCTTTGGCTTTCGTTGTTCGTTTCAGTCTGTTATAATTTCTGTTCTTTCTAGTTTTCTTATCACTAGACGCGTGTGTTTGTGTTTTTATAGCACCGCAATGCCATTATTTTAGTGCGATTTTAAAGTGGCCACAAATCGAATATTGTTTTTGAATGTAGCGCACTTTACAGAAGCATGCTGACGCGTGTGACAAAGCGATAGAATCGCTCGCATTACCACTATATAAGAAGTGACGGCAGTTTGACACTTTATACCCTTATTCCAGGAAAAACAACCGGACTGCTGGATCCGCAGAAAAAAAGGAAACTTTTTTTGTGTGAGATTTGTCATAAAATTAGGCGCTGAAGGAAGTCAGCAATTTGCTTTAAATTCTTAGTTTGAACTATTTTTGTTCACGATTCGCCCAATGAAAAGCAGAGCGAAAGAACCCAATTACGCACAGCTGATCTCGCCGCAACATCGTGTCCATCCGCGTGATACAGTCCGTCTGCTATGGTCACTGTCGCCATGGCAACGAAGCATCTACTGAATGGACGCACGGCCGATCGCAGAGTCCGAATCCAGCAACGACTGACGCCATTTTCCGAACACCGCCAGCTAAAGTTACACAAGAAAGCCTAGGCTCCCGAACCGCTGGCGCAAAGCATTGTCGGAACCGCCAAGTGTACGCGATGGTGTGTGCCGCTCTCTCTCGTACTCTCCTAGAGCTAATTCACGAGCCGTGTCTTCTATCGTCACTGACAGTTTAAGAAATTCAGGACCTGGCGAGCTCCATTGAATCTCATTATCGCTCCGCGGCCAATTAGGTTGCGGCATTGGTTGATATGAACGCCGAAGGGTCAGTCGTGATGCAAGGAGCGTGAACATCCCTCCCTGCTTTTCTTAAAAGGTATGGTGAACCAAACATTTCAGTGTCTTTAATAAGTGGCGCAGTATCTTTCCATGAGTCAGCAGCCGCCGGTGTGCCGCAGTGAAATTCATATCCGCCATTCAAGCTTATAACATGAAGGCGGGATAATGATGACGCCAATTTCGTTGCGTGTGCTTGCGCACACCGGCGGCTTCTCACTCATGGAAAGATAGTGCACCACTTATTATAGACACTGAAATGTTTGGTTCAGCATCCCTTTAAACTGCAGTGAAATGTGCTGCATCGAAAAAGAACACCTCGCGATAACCGAATGGCCTTTAAGAGTTTATCTATGTTGTCGACACACCGCGGAGGCCACATCGGAGCACCTGAGGCCGTGTTGAAACTTAGAGGCGGCGACGCAAAAGTTTAAAAGACGGGTTGTGTCATTCCTGGAGCTCATTGGGAAAAAAGGATGCCGTGTTCCATTTGTCTCCATCATGGCGTGCTGAAAGGGCAGGCAGCCTTCCTCTGGGGGCGTTGCAGCCAGGAGGTGACACTTGCAAGTTTCCATCGATTTTTGCGCCGATGCCAGCGAGGCACGGCCTGTTGCTATCCACTCCCGTCGGATAAGAAACTTTAGTCTTGAAAGCAGCTTCGGCGGGCTCTCTTCAGCTTCTCAGTTGTTGCCCTTTGAAACCGTCTGGGCTCAAGAAGAGGAGCAGTGCATAAAAATGGGGCTATAAAAAACTCGTTTTTTTATTTTTAGGAGACGTCGGTTTATTGAAAGTGGACTCCGGTCCTTAAACCCTTTAGTCGTGAACAGGCAAAACAAAAAATGGTGGCGAAAGAAGCTTATGAGAGGCAATAACGACACACTTTAACGTTCATGACTGCGGGCTGCGAAGTTAAATGTTCGCTTTTCACGTTAGTCTGACACTGAACGGGCGTTTTAGCGGGTCACATTGGACGCATTTCTATTGCATACATTGAAGGCTGCAGGGCCGGTTTGCTGATGTATGCGGCTTTCTCTGCGGTTAAAATAGTTTCAAGAAGTATTTTAAGGACACGTACGTGACCGGTTCCGTAGAGATGAATTACCTAGCGTTAGAACTATACCTAGTGTTCCAGCGAAACCCGTTCAGCAGACGTAAACTTTGCCTGTCGTTTTTCTTTTTCATTCTAACTTGACACGACTTTTCGGAGAAAAAAACAAAAACTCTACCTGCCTTCTTTACAGTACACGAGTACGGTTTATTTCACCTACATTTTGTGCCGCTTCACCCTCTTTTGGCGCGAAGAATTATACTCGATTAATCGGAATGAAGACGAACTTAGGCAGCCATTTGCCTGGTACGCAGGTATCTTTAGTTTCTTGGCCCCACGGAGCAGGTCACGTGACCACAAAATTTCTCTTGAGGCTGTTGTAACAGCCGGAAAAAAATACCCGCCTTCACTAGCAAACCGGTTTATGTTAGCGGTGGTACTGCAGTGACAAGGCTTCGATCTACAGCGAGGACGCGACTAGCCAAATTGCATAATTCAGCAGGTGGCATGGATGTTTCTGTAAACTCCTTAAAACATGGTCCATCTCCTAATCTTACGCTTGGATGGTGTCGTCCACGTGCTTGCACCTTTTCCTGTGAATGGGGAAATCAGGTGACAACGTAAATAGTTGCATAAAAATGCAAATTATACTGTAAATAAGAACGTTCGACATATTGGTGATGAGAACTTTTCTCACCATTTTGTCTCTACCGATCTCGGATCGGGATGCAAAGGCTGTTGGTATAATTTCGGGTGATCCACTTAAGGTGTTTAGATATTTCGATTCCGTCTGTTACAACCTATATTTCTGATTGGCAAGCGGTGAAATATAGTTTGTTTTCTTTATTTGTAGCATAAGAAACTACCACAAGGAAAACGAAAAGTATGATAAAATGCATACGTTAACATTTAAAAAAAAAATTTTTTTTTGCGAGTGAGGTGAAGTTTTTGTTGGCGCACTGTTTAAAAGGGGAAAGGCAGATGCATCGCTTCGTTTGCTTTCTAATTTGTCATTCATGTTTTGTTGACATGTTTTTTTGTGTCTTATAATTGGAATTAGAGGTTCATGATGGCCTTCACAAAAAGGTCTCTTAAATTGCTCTTTTGATATTTTGTTACTATTAGGCACATTTTATTAAATGCTTTCGAGAAGAACCGCCGGTGAATGCTCTACCAAGTATAATTAAAGAGAACATGAACTCAAACACGCGCCACGAAATTTCTTGAAATAGGCTTATGCAATGTCCTAACGCTCTTAGCCTTCTCCACTTTATCGAATATTTGCTGCTTGGGTTCACGAAATCTGTACAGAAGTCTCGTTAAATCATGCTAGCGTCCGGGAAATTTCGACTGAGGTAAAAGGTTGGGAAAGTTTTCCGCCACGTTGTAACTCTCCCGCTCGACTAAAAAGCTATGCCCTTTTTCTGTATTACGTGCCCTCTTCTAAAATGCTAACGACCACGGTGAACCCCGCTATTTGCTTCTGGGGTGCGACTAACCCTGCGTTTGCTACCGATGTCATCCTAACTAATGTTACAACATAAAATGCGCAGTAGAGCCTCCGCCTCGAACACAAGTTGTTCTGCCTTCAACAGCATCGCAATGTTTCTTGATAATGCGCAGGCAAAACACGACGGAAGGCAACTAGAGCGAGCCGGAGGCGGAGCTCTTTATACAGAACGTTGCTTTGCACCAGACTACAGTAGGGTTGCAGAGAACTGAGCTGTCGACTCTCTGTGTCCCTGGGCGTTTGCTGTCCAAGAACGGAAGGGGTAGCTCTCCCTCAACAAAAGAAAACAAAAAGTTCCAAAGCCGACCGGAAACGGATGATAATCTCCTTTGGTACAGCAAATGCATGCCGTGACTGCAGAAAACGCCTCCCTTTGATAGCCCTTAACTCGGTCTGTTTGTTATTCAGACGGGCAGTCTGAAGTCCCAGTCGCACCGCACATAGAAATGAGAATCTGCAGACGTACTCGGAGGCGTGTTCCTTCCTTGTAGGACGGTCACACTGGTCGGACAAAGAAATGTATCGGAAATCGCTCGCCATTGTGTCGCTACGTGAAACGCTGTTGGTTTAGCGCTAGTGGTGCTAAACCTTTAGCGCTAAACCAAGTGTTTTAGTGGGGTTGGTGGTCAGTTAGAGTTAGTGTTTGAGTTAGTGGAGTTAGGGGTGCGAGCTCGACTCTCCGAATCTGCCACCGGGGACTCCATGGCTCCGTCGTCGAACTGCCAGGCTTTGTGAGTATAGAGTACGCTTGAGCACATTCCGCGCGCGAAGGCTCGAGAGCCGAGTATCCGCCGACCATAAGGGTTCCCTACAGTTAAAGGTGCCTTTATGATCCTGGTAATGAATTATGTCGTGTTAGCGTCTAGCTTGTGCTCGCTTCGGACTCTGCATTTGCGCATGTGAGCCTTCTGAGGAAACGCTTCGTTGCCATCGTGACAAGGCGTCGAATTCAGGCACCTTACACGGAGGACACTTCCAGCGGCGTCTTGGGAATGGCTCTCGCTGCAGCCAACTGGGTGTCGAGAGTACAGAAAGGTGACGTGGGCTAGCCCTCGGGCCCCGCTGTCTACCAGGGAGCGACCAATGGAGAAGGTCAGCGCTGCTAGTCAGGTCGGTTGTCGTCTTCCACGATCAATGCGCCCGTCGATCGAGCCTGAGAGACTGTGGCTTCGGGAGAGGAGGTGAAAGGTCGAACAGAAGGAGGGGAAAGGGAAGGAGACAACGGACCGCGGGCCGTTTGTTTTGACAGTGTTGGGGCTCAGGGTGCGAGTGGACTGGAATTGGCGGAGCTTGAAGTCCTTCTGGGTCGCCTCGGGCAAAGCGTCGTGGCACGCGCCCAACTTCGTTTTTTTTTTTGTTAGTTGCAAGTTTTGGTTTTGAACGGTTTAGTTTCAAGTAAAACTTTGGTTCGCGCTAGTTGGCTCATAATGGCAAAGGGTTAAAACCACCAAAGAGCAAGTAAAAAACACAAACGACATGGACAGGCGCCGAGTTTGAACTGACTTATTGCGAAGTCATCCAAACACTTATATGTACATACTCTACCTACGTACGTCACCTGTCCATGTCGTTCGTGTTTGCTACTTGTACTTTTTTTTTGCATTTTCTAACATTTTTGATTAATAGTTCGAAGAGTTTGATGTTTGAAGAGCGCAACGCAATTTTCGGAAGTTCAGCATCACGGCGTCCGTTCGCTTGTGCCTCGGCCGAAATGTTTTTCCGTGCGCTTGTGTTTTGGATTATTTTCTTTATAGTTCGAAGTGTAGATTTGTCTGGATTACTGTGGGTAGCGCTGTTGCATTTTATTATGTAGCGAGCTATTTCGCTTTAAAATACAGTAGTCGCAATGTATTCTTCTTAATGGAGAATTGCATTTTTACTGACGCTAACCTTGATTTAGCTTCGCAATAAAGAGCATGCTGGATTTAGCATTGGGACAAAGAGCATGCGCTCTTTGCCCCAAAGAGCGCATGCGCGTGGCCATTTGTGTGACCGTCCCGTTTTTGTCGAAAGCCGACCTAGAAGGAACACTTGGTAGCATTATGCGTATCATTAAATGCGTTAAGGAAAAAAAAAGAACAAAAAGAAAAGGAAAGCTGTGTATTCCCTTGCAAAATTACCGTCTCCGATCATCGAGGAAAACATTATTTTCTTCTTTCTACAACCAGATGCTTGGTCCCCCCATCTCGTTGCTGATGGGCCGGAACTGGAGCGACAACTGCGAAAGGTTGTTTGCGACCAGCCGGGCGCCACCATTAAGAAACGTTGTGCCTAATGTATGTAATTCGCTGCATTGGAGAAGCGCTCCTCGCTCCGCCAGTTTCGTATCGATGTGTTTCTGTTTTCGTGCCGCTTCGGCGAAGAAGAAACTCGGTGTCGTTTTTGCGCATTTGGCTGGCGTCCGCGTGCCGAGGTTATCGAAATGATGTCTTGGCCGCCGATTCCAGCTCATAGTGATAAATTGGATGGCCTCGCCGGCTGGTTTCAGCTGCCATTAGTAAGTCGACTGGCAACCCCGAGAGGGCGGTAGGCATGGTTAACAATGACGTCATTACGAATCGCTTCGCGATTGCTTCCGGATTATTGTTATCGGGTGTTGCCTCGCCACCTCGTACGCGCGTTCCAGCAACACCGCCTCTACTCGTTACATCAAAAAGAAGGAAGACCAGCGGAGCTGTACAATGGAAAGTAATTGCCGGCCGCAAGTCGGCAAGCCATAGTAAAAAACTGCCGCCATCTATGAGCGACGGCGGCAACCACATACGTGGCTTGCCACCGTCGCTCATAGATGGCGGTAGGTGTCCAGAGTTCGGTGTCTTCATTTCCTTGCGGGGACGCGATTCTGGGGGAACTAGCCATTAACAGCTCCGCTGCAAAAAAAAAAAAAGGAAGTTTTCCTTATTTTTTATTTGGTGCGCGAAGTATTTCTTGCAAGATTTGCTCATTGAAGGAAGAAACAACGCTTTCGGCGTTTATGAAGTGTAGCTCTTGATAAAGTGTCATAAAGATAATATAGGATGCGACTACATATACCTTAATGCGTCGCATGAAGTAGAAATTACTTTTCGCCAGGAGCCGGACTTTTGTACTACGGTTTTCGAGGTGAACGGGAGTATGGAACAATCAAAGCCCGTGGACTCGAATTTCGGCGTCACGACAGAGGACGCTTATTGGATACGAGGGGTGTGCGTCAGTGCTCGGCTGGACGTCGTGTCCAATGAACGCGTCTTAAGGACGCTCGGCATCGTGCTCGGGTCCAATCGCCGAGTTTTCGATGGGAAAACTTTCCAGTGGGAAAATGGCGCCGACCGATCTCTCGAATACATAGAGCGGAATGGCGCCAGCTACGGAAAATAGGCGAAAACGGAGCCTATTTTTTTTCGTTGAAATTTTCAGAGAATTACAAATAAGCTATAACTTTGTAATGAGATAACAATTAGTGATGAAACTTTGGCATCTGCTTCTGACCGCTAGCGCTACATTTGGACGGAGAATAAGCGTTCGCAAATGCGTAGCTTTTTTTTTTTTTTTTTGCGACGAGGAAAACGTTTAAAGTTATTACTCTCAATTTTGAACGTACGTGCGAGAGAGCGCAATAACCCCACCCTCCCTCTTCACCACTATCACTTATAACAACCATTACGACGAACCCCTTGTATGGCAACCAACATTCGTTCAAGAAATATCGCAATTTTCATTATTATTATTATTTTTTCGTGTCCGTAGTTCGGTTTCCGTCGCGGTTACGTGTCTTGCATGTTTGTGTAGTTTTGTTTCGGTATTTATTTTTCTATATTTTGTTTTTGCTTTTGAAAGTTGTTCTTAAAACGGTTTTGAATAAGGAAGGTAGTGCATGCGCGTCGGCGGACGTGGTTATATGAACGTATTTGCACGAAAAATCGCGTGCCGCCACACTTCCATATTCTGTCTCCCTTTAACTTAGAAAACGACGAAGCTACGCTACCGGTAGGCGAATAAGCGGGCGAAAAACAGACACGGTACGCTATCTCAGTAGTTTCGCTCTACAGCTTCAAAGACACCCACGGGATGGAGAGGATGCCACGTTGGTAGAAATTTTTGAGTGACGCGCTAATTTTTCTAGGAGGAGGAATGCGACAAGTGGGGCCTTTTCGCGTTTCTTTTTTAAGCTTCTTATCACGAAAACAGAAAAATTAAAGACGTTTACAATCCCCTGCAACGCCGAATTAGAGCGCAGCTCTCGAGGAGGAGGAGGGGAAGGTACGGAGAGGGGGATATGCCCCTCTTCCTCTCCTGCTCGCGTCCCATTTAGGGGAAAATTTCCCGCTAAATTTAGCGCGAAAATTTACCCATAATGCAACGCGCGGTGACCCTCGTGACGTCATTTATGACGTCAGTGGTGACCTTCACACGTGACGTCACAGGTGACGTCACGTGTGACGTCATCATGGGAAACGTTCCATAATGCACCGCGCGGTTACGCCGACGGCGACGCCGACGCCGCTCAAGCGTGAAACGGGTGCCCAAGAGCTGCACTCTAAGATGCGTACATAGGTTCAAAGTGGTTACATTTGGTTTCTTTTTGTCACTCACAGCTCGTTAAGCTTCAACAGCCGTTGTCGTTCGAGGTTCTCGTCAGTTATCTTCCCACGTCTTCCGGTAAAGGTATCTGCCGCGACGCTGAAGATCTTCTCGACGGATGCGCTTGAGGGAAGACCGGTGTTGCGGCGCACAAACACTTTGCGTACCAGTTCCTGGTTGCGCAGAGCGTCGACGCGGACGCTTCTGGGTCCTCTAGGAAGCGAAGCGCTTCGCTGTTGTGACCACCCCTTGAAAGCGTTTCAGTGGTGACGCACGTAAAAAAACTCAGTAATTTAGGTCTTTCGTAAACATATATTTGCGACTTGTGATGGTACACAGGAAAAAAGTTTAATTGAATTACTGCGAACTTTACCGCAGAAAAAAAGTAATTGAAGCGTTAAAAAGGTACAATAAAATGTAATTGAATAAAATCAGTTACGTACAATTTTAAGTAAGGGCTGTCTCGCGCTTCTCCTCCCTCCCTCTGATTGGCTAGAAGGGGCCGTAGCGTTCTATATTTGCCAAGTCACGCTGGCACCAAACATACGGGTGTCCGTCTCGGATGTGAACTCCATACTTTGTCTCATCCTACGATGGACTAAAGGCGAAAGCCACGGGCCGCCAGGTCCAATCACGTTCCACGCTACACTATGACATGCCTAGAATTGATTAGGGTGAACGAATAATGCTCCGAAACCAAAAACGCTGCATCATTTCTATAGCTTCGACACTGCAAACAGTCTCTTTTTTGCAATGTAAAATTGTTGAGTCACTCAGTGCTATTTCGATTTGAACCACTGTCCGCCCATCCCCATCAGTGATCTGAGACGCGAGCACTGATACGTGCATCAAAGCGCAATACGCATTTTCTAAGTGGCTTGTGACTGGATCTGGCGGTCCGTAGCTTTTGCCTTTAGTCCACCGTAGGGTGAGACGAAGTATAGTCGAAGAGTGCGCACGCACATTCGATGCTAATACGACGCCTCTCCCTCTCCGCTTACGCTTTCCCATAAATAAAATAAAAATAAAATAAAAAAAATAACAGAAAGGAAAAGCTGATCATGCAACTTTTTTTCTTCCCTAAGCTCTTCTGTTTTCCGGCGGCGCATTATGATTACGATTATTATTCCTTTTCGTCGCCACTTTCTTTTTCCCTTCCTTTTGCAATCGTTCCCCCTCAGTTCTTGAGGAGTCGCTGTACATCTTTTTTCTTCCTTCGACGCGCTTTTACGATTTTTTTGTTTACGTTTTCGATGGATTTTATTCTTGTACATTTTTTTGCTAGCAACCCGGGAGAAAGCGTTGGTCGTCGTCCGCTTCCAATTATGGAAAACGGCGTGTACCGCATTCCCGCATCCGCGAAATGGTGTTCGTGGAAGATGCGCTGGGGGGCACCTTTCTTTACGATGATTCCTTCTCGTTTCGAGCCCGTTAACAGTTAGGCTGCTTCTTACTTATGCGAGCCTTATTTTTCCTGTTACGTTCCTTTTTCTTTTTTTTAAATTTAGATTCTACGCGATGTTGTTTATTCGGTTCGTTTTTTGGTTCATTTTTTTTTCATTTTGTTTTTGCTAGAACGCGTCCCTCCATCACGATTCTTCTTTGGCCCGTAATGGTTTGAAAAAGGTGTTGCCATCTTTAATGTGACGTTTCTCCATCATTGCTTCTTACATCTCCCTCTTCTAATACACTCTGTATCTTTTTCTTTTTTTCTTTGTCGCATTACGTGGCTCTTTTTCTGTATTGCCGCCTCTTTCTCTGTGGCAGATTTTACTTCCCTTCTTTCCCTCTATTGCCGTCCCTCTTTCGATGCAGTTGCATGAGAAGTTGGTCCGCGTGCGCTAACAACAGCAGTACTAGCGGTCCTCGTATCCGCGCACTTTGATGCTCGAACAAGCGGGTGCATATTGCGCTCGAAATGCTCGTCTTGGCTCCCTTATTTGAATGCTGAGACTTCTTCTCACATGATTTGAGTTGTTTAAAAACTTGTCTGTGATAATCAGTTACGGAGCTACACTTTTTAAGCTTTCGGTGACTACAGTGGTAACTGGTAATACAATAGTAATGTCTAGTCACATAAATATTCAAAAAATTGCGTCACAAATAAAAAAATTTAGCGTTGTCATTTGACACACTTTGATCGTAATTCGCGAGATATATTTACGTCGCGATCGTTTTATATATTCATACGCAATTGTTAATGTCTTTCGGTCTAGTTTGAACCGAGTTTTACCGACCACTTACGAAACGCAGAGCGTGGCAACTCCCGAGTATTTTATTATCTTCGCAGCCAATGAAATTGCGGCGTCGACCGATGATAATAATGGTAATAAATAATAATAATAATAATAATTTTGTATTTAATGCCCCAAAACAACCAGCAAGGACTGTGAAGAACGAACCACGTGAAGCGGAAAGAGTGAGTATAATAAATCGCTCCCCTGCGTTTCGTAAATTGTGTGCGACCATACAGCCTCATCTCTATGTACTTCTCTCATTTTCCGTACTTATCTCTCGGCATCATCATTAAACACTCCGCGCAAAAAAGAAAAAAAAAGAAAAAAAGGAACTAAAATATTGTTTATTTTTGTTCTCCTCGTATTCAATTCGATTCAATTCAATTCGTTCATTATCAGTGAGATTCATATACATTTTACTGAAAACGCAGATTGACCCATAGCCAGGTAGCTAGTTTGGGTTTAATAAAAATATGAAATATGCGGCATAGAATGAGCAACACAGAATATTAAGAAACTAAATCAAATTCTATGAAACAAAATATACGAGACATATAATCATCCTAGGAGCAACGCTAATTTCGTTAAACTGGTAATGAGGATGAAGGTGATTTAAGAAATCAAAAGGTAGTGTTTTAGGGATTGACTAAAATTATGTGAACATGGAAGGTCATTAGGACGGGAGTTGCATATTTTTGTGGCGCAGAAATTCATTAATCTTTCCCGATATGTGTTATTACATGGGGAAGATTAAAATGTCCAGATAAATTAGTTCTAGTTAAAGGAGCATCTTTTAAAAGTATTGTTATTTGGAAAGAGGTTTTTATCGGTTACAATTCTATGGAACATCGTAGCAATTTTGTGTTTTATTATTTCTGGGAATCTAAGAATGCAAAGTTGATTAAATAAAACGCTCGATTCTAACGCGTAATGTGAGTGGGTTATAATTCGAATTTGACTTTTGTAAATTAATTAGTGGCACGAGGTAACTACCATAAGTCGTATTCCAAGCTTCTGTACAGTATGTGAGATGACATTGAAATATTCGCAAGTAAATTATTCGTGACACGTCTGAAAGCAGGCTTGTTTTTGCTCTATTATAGTCTTTGGGCGACGATCCAGGATCAGTTCCTTAATTTGTGCGTGTTTTCTTTCCAGGGTGGATCGCCTCTAGGCCTGGAGCGGAGTTGAACATCCTTCTTACATGACCCGTGTCCTTGACGATCGGATGACAGCCAGCGAGAGACACTTGCAGGCCCTTTCCATCGAAGGTGAGTCAGCAAAACATTTTGGTTCTTCAGCCGCCAAATATACAGTGGGATATATCGCAGCATGGTAACCTACGCCATAATATGGAAAAACAGTGATTCATAAAAAAAAAAGCCCGCATTAGTATTTTAGATACACATCTACGGTTCTTACCACCCTGGCGTAACCCAAGCCCGTGAAACCTTTCCACAGCCAGTGAGAAAAACCTTCCGTCAAGCAATACGGGATATTTATTACGTTTCGTGAATTATGCAAATTTAGAAGCATGTTCACAGGCTTTGCTTCCACTAATAGACCCTTCCGAAATTGCTCTTGGCAACAATGAGCCGCTGCCTTGACGGCGCTCGGAAGTGCGGCTGGCCACTATGATCGGACAAGGCGCTGCCATTATGTGGTATGCGCCCGCGATCGCGAGCTCCACCGCCGCGGGTCCTGATTGGTTATCGTGGACCAGGACCGAATGCGCAGTTCAAGTTTGTGACTGAGTTTACGAGGAAGCACCTTCGCACGAAACGGCGACTGTTTTCGTGGCTTCGCTCTTACATCGCGACTGAGACAGGCCGTCGCATTTTTGTGGACGACGCTGTCCACATCGGCGATGGAGTCGCTTTCGCGTCTTCGTTGGCGATGCGGTTTACATCGACGATTGAGTTGCTTGTCACGCCATCGCTTCCGACGTTTGCATGATCGCGTCCCTTATCGCGTCTTCGGCAGCATCAGTATGAAGAACGTTTGCTTTGGCGGCAGTGGCGGTCTTCGACACGACGCTCTCCTCTTGCGCCTTTCGGCAAAGTTGAAAGCAAATACTGTTAACTCTATTTTCGCGGCTTCAATATTTCGGAAATTTTACGAAGTGTGGGTTAGGGAATATTTGACGGACACAATATTTCGCGATTTGGAGGGGTACGCCTAATATTCCTTACCATAGGTGAATTTTTTTTTATCTATTCTTTGCGATATTCTTTAAGTCCCGAAATTCGCGAAAAATAGGTCCTCGCGAAAATTAAGTTGTTTACAGTGTGGTTGGAACAACTTGTTGCACCAAGAAGTGGTGGCTACCAGCAACGTTCGAGAGGTAGCCAGTCTGTCTGAACTGCTTCAGCCTATAGCCGTGTATCTTTCGTGTTATGTTTTCCCCCTGACGTTTTATAACGATTTCCCGGTTGCTTCGAACAACGGATCACCCGGGAAGGAAGAGAATGGTACACCTGGAAGAAGACAGTACCCGAATTTCAGAATTGCCACACGCCACGCCCGAATAAAGTATCCACGGGGAGAGCTGTGCGCGTGTGCTCGTAGCTATGATAGTTCTTTTTACTGCGCGAGCTATCACAATGAATCCTTGTGCACGCGCGCATATCCTGACTTACCGCTCATTCACACTGGAAGCGGATCCGCGTTCGCAAAGCGGTTGCGAACAACGTTACTTGGTTGCGAACGCGGTTGTATAAAGATCCAGTACAATTTCACGCGCATTTGATGACATCAAATGCGCGTGAAATTGTACTGCGTTCGCAACCGCTTTGCGAACGCGGATCCGCTTCCAGTGTGAATGAGCGGTAAAAGGGGCCATGAACGATATCGGGTTGCAATGTTCATGGCTTTGAAGAGGCGTACTGTCATAGTCTGGACCAAGTATACTCGCACGGACCGCCACTGATTCAGAAGCTTCTTGGTCGCAGTGAAATTGCGAGAATAAAAGGGGATTATGTCTTTCAGTCTTGCCTTCGCAAAGCTTTGAAAGGCGCTACGGTGGCTCTACAGAGTGCTGACCTCTGCGACCGTATACCACATAATGGCGGCCGCGGCCCCGCCGGAGCGGCGCACGTGACCACTCCCAGCGAGTTCGCATAGTTTGGAATCGGCGCCGCTAGATGGCGCGGCAATGCTAAAAGGGTCTGTTATCGCCACTGTGACCGTGTGTTCCGCGTATCAGTGGTGTAACAGCAAGATGATATGACGTGAGCTCTAGGGCATAGATGCCGCTGTTCGGGCCGTGATCGAAGGGGGTGGGGTGTCGCAGGTCGACATTCTGCTTTTCACTAAGACCGCTTGAGGGATTACGGTGCAGTCGATCGACCTGCGAATAGTCATGTTGGAACGCTGGTCTGAACCACAGCTCCTCCTATCATACTGTGGCCAATGTGACTGTCGTCTGCGATGTCCTGTTGTCCCCTCCCCGAGAACGATTGCGCTCTGGGGGAGGGAGTGAACAGTCTTGAAATATGACGGAAAGTACGTATATTTACGGTTCAGAATTTTAGCATTAAAAAAAATGGCAAATAAAATCAAAAATTTTCTTTTCTGTTAAAATATACTACGGTTCTTGGAGAAACTGCCATCTAAGTGGCGCGCTGGGATGAGCGTTAGAAGTTTTTGAGCTCACCACGGCGTAGCTCCGTACACTTAGCACCTGCCACAGGTCACGGCCTTCGAAACACATGGCTTGGAACCGCAGTGGAGCGGCTTGTTTTATTGACTTTCAAATAATTACGGCATGATCGTTTATATTTTACTAAGAGATTCATCCTGGAGCCCTTCAAAATACGTTCAGAGATATGACATTACTGAAAAAAGATCCACATACTGGGAATACTATTTATTGCTTAGGTGTTCACTGAGAAAATTCGTACCTTCAAAACGACTAGTATAAAAGGCGGAAACGCAGAGCTCAGAAGTAGAGGGGGGTATCGGTGGCCGAGTTGGCTAACGCGTCTCAGCTCGGAGCGTGGAGCGAAGGCTTGAGCTGCAGAACCTCCTGGGTTCGAACCCCACCCGCTGCCCGCTTCGATTTTGATGAGTTTCGTACCGGCACGCGGTCGTGTAATCACTACAGCGTGGCGCACGTTAAAGACCCCAGTTTCGCGGTTGTACTGCACTGGCTAAATTTCTCATCTACAGCTAAGAGGCAAAGTCACCCATTGAGCGTACTAGCATTCAAGGCTGTCTAAACATACAAGCAACACAATTTTTTTTGGAAGTAGTAATCGGGTTAGTGTGCTGTTGTATCGATGTTGGCATGCGCCGTGTATTTGTCTGCGCTCGTTGTTACGTTCAGCTGATGCTTTTGGTACGCGCAATGTATCTACATGTGTGTAAAAAGGTGCCCGAAGCGCAATGGTGACGTGAGCAAATAATATTTTTGTGGCACATGAATTGCGCGTACATGGCGCCACAGCCGTATATGGGGAGAGTTTGGCCAGTCTATATGATCTCCGCCGTAAAGCCCCCTCCCGAGTGGGCCAATGAGCCCGCGGCGCAGAGCGAGAGGCATGAGCGCATGCGCGTGAACTCCCGGCTGCTCCCAGCTGAGCGGGGAGGGCCGCCATTTTCATTCATTCGTCCGGCGGAATGCATGGTATCGACATCCAAATTTTGGTTCTTTCCTTTTATTTGGCAGGCTCTGGCAAGAAAACGATATAGTGTTATTCCTCGCTGGCCTAAAAAGCTAACGAATTAAGTTTCTCCACGCTTGAACGCAAACTTTGATTCAGGCGAAAAAGAAATAAGCTCGTAGCAGAAGGCGCGTAGCCTCAACAGTGTTCTGCACCGACAGCGTTGCGTCAAAATGGAGGTCGTCTCCTCTTGCTCCCTTCTTTTCCCTCGCTCCTTCGGCGCTCTCCTCTCCTTCACCTTTCTCCTCTCCGGCGCCTTCGTCGCCACACCCACTGGCCAAACTCTCCCAATATCGGCTCTGCCTGGCGCTACCTAGCCTAGCAACTTGCTGTCACTCTGCTTGAAGATAAACATCTTCGACAGAAATCTGTCTGGTTGGGTGAAATGACTAAATAAAAAAAGAATTCTCCAACCACAAAACGGTAAAAAATAGCTCCGACGTTTCGAAGCTTCAGGGGTGGCTATAGGTCGTATGGGACGAGTCCCAGCTTCAACCTCTTCGTCTTTGTAATGGGAAACGATCATTTCTCTTTAAGTAGTGCGGTGTTTGGTCACTATCCTTGTAACGTGACGTAGGCCTTGCGCGTACACAGACAGTAAGGCACCTAGGGATCTGTTGATGTTTCCTGGCGTCTGTTGGATGTGCCAAGATTCCAAGAGAAGCCTTTTTGAATCACTCTGCTGGACCCTGCCATCTGGTGACGAGCGATTTAACCTTCTTTCACGTTTCGCGATATTTTCTGTTTACCGTGCAACAATGAACCAAGTAGGCTGCTTCGAATTTGCACTTTTGGTTTCGCGAATGGTTTACCACTCCTACGTGATGTGTGGTGCTGACGAAGGAATAGTGGCTCGAGGAATAGCAAAGGTAAGGCGACAAGGGCGCGAAGTAACTGGGCATCGGTTGTCTCCGTTTAACATCGCAGTGCTGACGACGAGAAGACTGAGTGACTGCTTTCAAAACGCAAATTTCTTTACCTGCAGGGGAGGCTGGCTTCGGAAATAAACACAGTTCACAGAAAGCTCGTGTTACGCTTTTATTTGCTGGTCCTCTCGCCCCGTACAATAGACGTAGCGAACTCGTTAAGCCTTATTGAACTCGATTCGCTCGATTCGGGGCCGCCATAATGAGATGCAGACGACGAAGGAACTTTGCTCTCCAGCTTTCAGGGTCGAAAGTTTCTCCCTTTACGAAAGAACATAAGTGTCAAGAGCGTTCCTCACTTTAGGGAGGATTATATAGACATCTTTTTCTGAAAGTGCAGGCTAGCGGTTGTACTACACTGGCTAAATTTCTCATCTACAGCTGAAAGACAAGTCGCACGTTGAGGCAGATTGAGTTCAGGCTGTATGAACTCTCACACACCCCAATCCATCACATACTCTCCTTCTCCTTTCTCTAAGTTCCGAAATCACGAACTGTTAAGCCGTCTTTGCTTCTTGGATCCTGCCGTACATCTGAACGTCACAACGCGTAAAGCAGATGCTGGGGGACCAGATATTTCCGGAAAGGTTTATTGGCTACTTCCATAGATCTGTCACCACGCGCGTTGTATTCTGGGAATGTGTGGTAGTTCACATTAATTTTGGTTCCCACTGATTCCCCCAACGCATAACGTGGGATTACGCCGCGGTGAGGCGCTTCGGGAACTGCGACTTTCGCAGTTCTCTTCGAAGTCACAAAACGCGCTGTATGGAGAATGCCTTGAAGTGGAGCGGAGTGTCCCAGCTTCGGTATTAGAAGCCTCTTTAAAAGTGAGGGCAATCTAGCACCTGCAGCGCCATGATCCGAGTTGGCCGCACTCCAAAGGGCGATCCACACTCTTGCGTGGAGTCCGACTGAGTGCGAGGGTTGCTATGGTAACAGCTGCGACGGCTCCAGCGCAGCTGTTGCTCACGCAGCTGTTGCCATAGCAACCCTCGCACTCGGTCCGACTCAACGCAAGAGTGTGGATCGCCCTTAAGAACGACAGGAGGGCTGCGTCAACGTGCGGCCTCACTTCCTATCGAGTACTGCACGGGCGTTCGGCGACGAATCCAACTACACGCGCCCGAGGAATGGCCCCAACCAATGCTCGAGAAGGGTCTACGTGACGCAGTAAGGACTCCGCGGCTGCAGCGCGTTTCTTCAGGGCTCCGGCAACCCAGGAGGGGACGAAGAAAGGTGCGCGGAGAAGGGAACAAAGTCGCCGAAGGTCACGTCAGGAAGCCGGGCACGGAGGCCACCGGCCCAGGAATGCGCTGTCCATCTCGGCCACGATGTTCCCCTCCGGGAAGACAGCTGGGACAAGAGCGGCGGTCCGACCCCTCGGTGATGCATCACGCTCGGAAACAAATTACAGTGATTTGTGAAGCGCGCCGAGTCAGGCATGCGGAGGATGCGTCCCGGCTTCTGAGGGGTCCGTTGGCCCCATCGGACAGTTTCTTCTCTCGCCGCCGTCGCCGCATCAAGCACGCCACAGGCGGCAGCCGCTACGTTCCGTCGCGGACTCCGAATAAACCGCTGATTCCGTTTTGTGCCGCGATCCGTAATGTGATGTGTCATCCACCTGACGGGGACCCCGCAACAGGTTAACAACCCTTTTATGAACGTGCGAGCGGTAGCTCGCATGTTAAAAATCGGTTTCTTTAGAACGAACGGTACGACGCTTGGTCCTTATTCACTTAGAGAATAAAAGTGCCAAGTTAGTTCTGTTCGAGCTAAAGCAGACGCACAGATATATCTAAATAATAGTCTGACCAACCTATATATTTTGAAGGCAACCCCCCATGAGTGTTCTTCGCGGGTCAAGCGTCTGATCGGGACACGTCAGGACGAGCCTCGACCATATGAGTGCTCTCGACGACTCACCGGTGGCCGTCCTGCCGGCGTTGAGGTGGGCGAACGGCTGGAACAGCCCCAGAGGTCCCCGCTGAGCGAGATGGCCGCCTCGAGCGCCGCCGACGTGAGCATGGTCTCCGGGGGCAGGCAGTGGAGCACCAGCTCCTCGAGCAGGTTCTCGGTGGCCGCCGTCAGGTACAGGGCCGCGTACTCGTGCACGTACGGCGCGAGCCGCACGTCGCATGCCCAGCGCTGGAACCGGCCCACGGGGAGCTGGAGCCCCGCGCGGGCGCTCTTGTTCAGCCGCAGCTGGTCGCACGAAGAGTTGTAGATGGCCGCCGCCCGGTGACAGGCGCTCACGCAGCTCTCGGCCAGGCTGGGCGCCAGCACCACGCTCAGGGCACCGCTCACCTGCCGCGTGCCGCACACGCCCAGGGCGCGGAGAACCTGCCGGAGGGAAAAGGGCCTCCATGTCCCCGCGCTCTGCCGTGCGACCAGTGATCCGAGCTTTGCCTCAAGGTTGGAAATCCTATCGGAATCCCAACGTCGCTCGACCACCTAGAAGATATGGCCCGCGACCTCATCACTAGTCCCCATGCAGAGCAACATAGCATGCATCAGCCTGCGCGTCTCGCAGCGTCTCAGAACGAGCGCGACGACGCCGCCAAGACGGACGCGTCTGCCGCTCATTTGCCGCTTGGCACCGGTTGGAGATCCACAAACAACGACGTCATACACAGGTCTTGTCATTTAAGTGATATTGGCTCAACGCGCGTCATGAGCAAGAAAGGTCCCTTCAGGAGGCAGTTTGCAACTCCATTTCATGTTCGAGGGCTACCGCCACTGGGAAAGGAGGCAACGAACCGACGACAAATCTCACCTCTGGGCTTCTCTGGCAACTCTGACGAGCGGCCGCTGGAGCAGGAACGCCAGCCTCGGCACCACTTCCATGGAGATCCTCCGGAGGTGGTCCTTGAGCCTCCCGTTCTGCAGCACCCTGAGCACGTCGTGATTGTTCCACGGGCACTTGCTGCATTTCCACCAGCCTCGCGTGGTTGTCCACCCAGACGAACTCTTCGGCACTCGTGATGTTGGTATTGATGGTCTCCAGGCTGGAGTGCCGCATCAGCCGCCGCACCGTGGGCTCCGCGTCGGAGGAGTACGTCGACGTCGAGTAGCCACCGCCGCCGCTGCCCTGCTGCGTTCGTGCAGCCAACTGTTCAACGGCCTGCCGGATGTCATCGAGGTTGGCAGACGGCGAAGATTCGTGGAGTTCGTACACGTTCCCCCGGTACCCACGACGACTGGAGGAAGATGGCGCCTGCGGCCGGCGGGACAGGCGGGACGACGACGATGAACACAGCTGTTGGAGGACGCGGTCGTCTTCGGGGACGACCTTGAGATGGCCAGGGACATTGTGTAAGGACTTGGACGAAGGAACTGTGGGGTCGTGGTGTCCCCGCGCCAGGTCGATGTACGTAGGCGGAGACACCGACGACGCGTACGACGACGACTGGCCATCGCTCATGCTCGCGTGCCCCGATGACCTACGAACAGAGACACGTCTGTGGACCTCCAATGCACCATTTCACGCGGAATTAACGCTAGACTTTCGCCGTCGTAGTACAGTAGAATCATCGATGCTTTTTAAGGTAAAGTTTGGGCTAGCTGGTATACAGACATAATAATTAAAAAAAAACAGCGCTGTGTCCTATAGGTTACCTTTCCACCGTGTCCTCGTCTCGGCACTGTTTGTTTTCAGGATGCTTTTTGTTCTTCAAAGTACGAATTACTTCGCTTTTACTTTAAGGCGTTTAATCAACCATGGCTTGGAACGCGACCGCCTAAGACTGAGGTATCAAATGCCGCCTTCTGCGGAGTTGTACACTCCAAGGAAAGAAGCCACAATTGATCCTCCCCCCCCTCCCTTCTTTGTGTCCCATATGCGACTCTCATGTCCCGTAACTTAGAAGAATCTTGCTTCTTTAAAATAATCACGGTCATTATTCGTGCGATTTCCCGACGTCCAGCTGAGGTGGTTTCGTGTCTCGAAGCAAATCAAACTGCACAGTGAACTATGCGCGCCAATTCCCACTCCCACCAACCCCTTCGACTTCGCTCGTGTCGTTCAATGTCGCAGCAGACTCGAGGGGTCCATTACCTGTTTTCGTCCGAAGAAGAACCGGCGTAGAAGTCTCGTCTTCGAACGGGAAATCGCGAGTCATCTGGGTTCAGCGGGAAGCTCAGAATATTCTTGCGACGGGACTTGAGCCTCGCCAGCGGCTTGCGTCGGCAGACCACTGGGTCTCCATCCGAGGAGCTTTTGCTCAGCGATCCACAGTCCGTGTTGGAAGCGAAGTCTCTGGAAAAAAATAATAAAAACATACAGGAAGTGAATAAAAAAGTTTTAGTGTTTTTCTTTTCTGGCTTCTAAGGCTGCAGTCCCACTGCTAATGCATCATACAAAAGACAGACTCCAGGCACTGTCTGAGACGTCCCTCGAATGACGCGGTCACACAAAAACTCTGACGTGTACGAGAGAAACACGCTTCGAACATGCTTGGAGCGTGCAATCCATTTCTGCACCGTGCCTTTTGTATGACGTGGGAATTGCGGCTTAAAAGTAAACAAGTACCAAATGGAAGGCCTGCTTCGTGTGTGCGACTATATGCTGAACTTGGAAATAATAAAAACGGCATTTTCCAAATTTTCGCCATCATTTTTTTTTCAGTATTGTTTCGGTTAGTTTTGTGTTTACATCTCTAATACCAGGAAAGAGAAGTCTTTAGTCTTCGACAACGTTAGGAGCCCGGCACTATGTATACCGAGAAGTTAGCGCACTGTCCCAAAACTTTCTCAAACTCTGGCTAGTGTCCAAATTCCACGAAAAGAGACCGAGTTCTACGGTCACGCAGAAACTCCACAGGCACATTCAGGTTGCGTCCTCAACAACGGGCCACCCGCCAACGGGGCATACATACTTAAAGCCCATGGAAAAGTGACGCAAACCTCTTCTCCGTGAGGGGAGACCATTTTCTCCCTCCTTCCCCTCCCGGCAGATGACGCCATTTTTCAGAGTGGCCGCGCAACATTCTATATATGCTCGTTGTCCCTTCGATAAAACAAACAAACAAACAAGTTTTGCGCATTGTTCATACGCCGTGCGAAGTAGTTCTTAGGAGACTTGGTTGTCGGAGGAATAATAGCAGTAGCAATATTGCGTGTATGTTTCTACAGCCTAAAGTAGTCAGCCCCAAAGGCGTCTAGCGCCTCAGCTGTCGATGAGCAATTTAGCCAGTGCGGTACAACCGCTAGCCTGGGGTCTTTAACGTGCATCACGCAGTAGTGATACACGACCGCACGTCCGGTACGATGCTCATCCTGATCGAAACGGGCCAGGATGGGGATGGAACCCAAGATCCCTGTGTTCTGCAGCGCGAGCTTTCGCTCCACGTGCTCCGAACTGGTGTGCGCAGTGTGCGCCATCCTACTCGACCACCCATTATTCCCGTCTGTCGGAGGAAGCTTTATGGCGTCTTGATAAGATATATATAATCTAAATGCACTTACGTACATTTTGATTCCACACATCAAGAGGAAATTAGTCATGCGGTCCTTGAGGTGAAAAGGAGTGATCCCGGGCACCCGAGAGGCGGCGATGGAAGACGCCTGCTGCGTCAGCGACGACACGAGTCTCAGCCAGACGCTGCGCTCGCCCCTTTCACTCAAAACTGCCGGCGTCTGCCCGGGGGGAGGAGGAAAGATCTGACGTCACGCCCCAGCAGTAGCGCTGCTGTCGGCATGCCCCCAGAGTCATATATAGGGGAAGAGTCTCGACATCTATTGTCCTCGGTGATCTTTCGCCGTAGTTTCGCTCCTCCCAAACTCCTCCCATAAAATAACGTCAAGCCCAGCAAACGACTAGCAACAGAAAACGCCGGCAAACGGCGCGGGTTTGTACACCATTACCGATTCCAGACCAACGCGCGCGTATGCAGGGCCGTATGATACCCTGCGTACACACCCTTATTTTTAAGGTCTCTGGTGAGAAAATAGTCGGTTGTTGTGCGGTTGGATGTTCCAATCACCGCCATCACGGTTTTTTTTTTATTTCAAAATGAAATTAGACGTCGCAAAATATGGTTGAATAAAATCAAGCGCGACAACTGTGGACGCCGGAAGGTTCCCGTCCTTGTGAGGTAAAAATGTTTGCTTCATTTTGAAACTTCTTTTTTTTTAATATGAAATAGAGTTTTCGTCGCAGTAGCGAGGAAAACTAGCGAACTAACTGCTACACAAAGCTCGCATGTAATGTGTAATGTGAAGAATGGCAGCACGAGACAGGTCAGTCCTATGGATGTGAAGACTTTTCCGCCTGCCTTCTTCTCCAAAACGCGAAGTAAATGGATTTATTATTGAATAGATATGCCTTCCAACAAATGTTGTCTTTTGTACGAAAAAGCTCGTTTTATTGTCTTCCGACCATTAATTTTCATGCAATGACCTGACGTTGGATGCTGGCATCTCAGCGCCGTTAGGAACGGCCCATCAATTGAGTTTAGATCTGTTAAAACAGAGCAAGCTTACGAATCGCGAAGAGCCGCCTGACGCTGAGTCGCTCGATGTTTATTTCGTAACCTTCGGTTACGAAATAGACGGCTCTAACGTTGCCACAAACGTTAGTGGCGGTGCCTTTTTAAGGACATCGAACTCGCACAACCTTTATTGAATTTCTTTCTCTCTCTGAAACCTTCCGGCTTCCTAGATGTTAGGAGAACAATATCGCTGTTTCACTGCTCAAAGAGAGAAGGGTTTATTAAGAAGGGACAGAGAGGTTGCCCTGAACGTAGGTTCTGGTTGGCTACTCTGCACTGAGAGAAGGGAGAAGGGCAAGAAAAGGTATGACGATGATGAGGAAAGATGAGGTGAAGTTGTCAACGAGGGTAGGCAATGGTTAAAATGTTCAAAATCTCACAGGCATTTTTAAGCACCCTACAAAGTGGCTGATAACTCCGTGTTCGTGAGGAACACTACCAAGGCCTTCGTGGCCTTATATGAATTGGTTAGTTGTCTCCCAGGCACTAAGCACTTTCGATGAGCTGAAAGGACGCGAGTCCAACGCCATCAATGTCTGTTGCAGCACTTGTCGATCTTCGTTGAATTTATCGCATTCACACAAGATGTGTTCAACTGTCACTTCGACTTCACAGCTTCCACAGTTCGCGGACTCTCTCCTTTGAATCCGTCAAAGGAACTGCGGTGTATACGACACACCAAGCCGTAGTCGGTGCAGGACCGCCTCCAGCTGTCTTTGAAGTCCAGATGGAACGCGGAATGCCAGTTGAGCGATCCAGGGAGTAGAGCCTGGGATGGTGGTAGTCTGGATTCATCCGGTAGTTTTGTGAAATTCCTTTTGCCACGTTTTGAACCAGAGTGTTCGTGTCCCATCTGGAGTAAGGTCTACCAATTTCATTGCCGTTACTGGTTGATTTTGCTGCGCTATGTGCTATCTCATTGCCGGCGACACCGCAATGACCGGGGATCCACTGAAGAGTCATGTGACGACCGTGCTGGAGGGCCCGGTGGAAGGAAAGTGCAGAAGATTTGGTACGCCAGAAAGTTGTGCGCATTAGGTTTCGTAGAAGACTGGATTATTTGTAGCGCTTGTCTTGAGTCACTGAAGATGGTCCAGTGCTGGGGTGTTTGGCATAGGATGTACCTTACTGCTCCTCGTATGGCCGCTAACTCAGATGTCGTTGATGTCGTTTTGTGCCCTATTTCGAAACTCTAGGAATGACTGTGGTATTATAATCTTAACTCCAGATCGTTCCTCAGAAGAGGATCCGTCGGTGTACACATCTGTCTTCGTGTCGTATGTTTCATTTATGACCCTTAATGTCAGTTGTTTCAGTACAAGGAGTGGAGTTGATGACCTCTTATGAATGCTTTTGATGTACGGCGCTACTTCTGGAGTGAAGAATGTCCATGGCGCTATGTTCTTCAAAGATGGTCGAACAAAATTATTTATAGTAGTATTGTGCTTTCTTATCGTCCTGGAGGAGCTGAACTTTGGTCTGTTTGTAGGTAACGGTGCTAAGTGATGGTAAGGATGTTGTGTGAGGTGTCTGAAGTGCAACCGCAGTATCTCTTGTATCATGTATGCTTCAATTGGAAACCTGCGAGCCTCCGCAATTGTGCCGGGCGTGGAAGCAGAGCGGGGTAGCCCTAAACATGTTCGTAGAGCTTGCACCTGGATGCTTTGGAGGGCTCGCATATTGGTAATGCAGGTGTTGTTGAGGACCGGTAAGGTGTACCTCAGAAGTCCGAGGAAGAAGGCTTCGAACAGTCGCTGTAGGCAACCAACAGTTGCACCCCATAGTGTGCCACTGATGAAACGCATGAAATGCACTATGGACGTCAGCTTCATTTTCAGTCGGGATACATGAAGTGTCCACGTTAAGACTCGATCTAAAGTTATTTCTAGGAACGTATGCTTCTGGACGTACGAAAATGTTCTCTACCAATAGTAATAGAGTCTCGGTCCATTAACGTGCGAGAAAACGTAATCGCAGCTCATTTGGAAGTTGATATTTGAAGTCCACCTTCAATGAGATATTTATGGATACTTTTCAGAGCGCTTTGACGTCTCGCCCGTATCTGAAGACGCGTGACACCTGTCCTCCAGATACAAAATGTTATCAGCATAAATAGATGCGTGTAATGTGGCTAGTAATTCGCGGATTAGATTTATCAAAACCACATTAAACGAAATTGAGCTTAATATTTCACCTTGTGGTACGCCTTTTGTGAGGATGTGAGAACCTGAATTTCTGTCGTACTTCGACATATATATATATATATATTCCTGTATAGTAGCTCTCTAGACAGGAGAACAAGCGGCTACCAATTCCAAGTTCCTTTACCGCATTTAGAACGGCCTCATGGGTTACGCTGTTGTATGCACCCCGGACATCAAGGAAGACGGCTCTAGTTATTCGTCGTCGTTCCTTGTTCTGGTCTACGAAGGTGACTATGTTTATGACGTTGCCCAAAGAACTTTGTCCTCGTCGAAATCCAGACATTATGTCCGGATAGTGGTAGGTATTTTCTAGGTACCATTCAAGGCAAAAATTTACCATTTTCTCCATTAGCTTACCAATGCAGCTTGATAAAGCTATCGGCCCATAAGATGCAATGTCGTAAGGTGACTTTACTGGATACATGGTTTTGCGCAAAAAAAAAAAAGACGGACACAAGAGAGAGAAACAAACACGAGCGCAACTTACAACTGTATTGAGGAAACCTTTAGAAAACATACAGATATACCGTCAACTTCAGTGCGTCCACGCATGCGTCATGTCACTATCACACGCTCGTCACAGAAACTTATCAAGGAAGCGTTTTTCAGCATTAAACAAACTTATTGAGGTATCGCTCACACATAGGTCGCCTTTCTTTTTGATAAAGAAGGCTTCCAACAGCTCACGTGCTTATTGTCCCTTACTTCCGCCCAAAATTACAGTGTCAGAAAAACGTGGCTCACAATTACGGTTTCTGCAGTGTGCAGGCAAATGTGCCCCGTGATTAGTCTTTAAATTTTGCGCAAAACCATGTATCGAAACGTTCACCAACTCGCCCAACAACAAACTACTTCACAGTGACTTTACTGGTCTGAAACTGGGTATGATACACCCATTCTTCCATACTGATGGTACCTGACCACGTCTCCCATGAATTGTCTGAACAAGTTGTTTTTGACCTCGTGGGCCTAGATTGGCAAGGGCGCCATACGTAACGTTGTCAGGTCCCGGAGTCGAAGTCCGCTTCACTGTATTCAGAGCTGCCTGAAGTTCATCTGGCCGAAAGGGCAAATTCATTCTGTCGTCGGACGATAGTGGTACGCCTGCTTGCATGGGACCAAACGATAAATTAGAAACTGCCTGCTGTTGAGTGAGACGCCTCCAGATGCTCTCGGCAACCTCCATATCAGGCACGTTTAGGCGAAGAGATAAAGCACGGAACGGATATCGTTGCTGTTGAGCGACGACGCTTAGCACGTAAATGTTCATATTTCCCATAGATCGCAGTCCGGGTCGCAGGAAGATTGTAGCTTCTGGTTTCACTTTTTGTAGCGGCAGCAGCAGCAGCACTGAAGTCTTGAAGGTTAGTAAAAGACTCGCAGAAAGACTTCATTGATGTTTGGTATACTTGCCAGTTTGTACAACGAATAGTGGGGCGAATTTTTCGGCTTGAAAATCCCTTCAGGATGGTGTAAGTTTGGATACGGTCACTGTCACGTGTTTCGATATCAGTAAACCACAAGCTATAAGGCACTAGTTCTTGAGAGACGAACGTTAGGTAGAGGCAGCTACTGTACGTAGTACCAGGTAGGTATGTGGGGCTACTATCGCTCAATATGTTTACGCTGTGTAGGTCCAAATAGTCTAGAAGTTTTCTGCCTCGATTGTTTATATGAGTGCCTCCCCAAATGGGACGGTGAGCGTTGAAATCGCCTGATAAAATGTAAGGGGGAGAGCAGTTGTTTATTACACAACTTCAAAGAGAGCGTCATCGAATTTCGCACATGGTGATATGTACGGTCGCAATAACTGAAAAGGAGCGATGGCCATTTCTTACTGTGGCAGATACGTATTCATTGTTTGTATGGGGTGTAATGAGATGACTGACATATGTAAGGTCTTTGCGTATAGCGAGCATAACCCGACTGGGTCCATTTGACCGCAGGGATGTGAAAATCTCGTACCCTGAGAGCATACGGGCATTTGTCCCCGGAGTCGGTTGGGATCGAAGATGGCGAAATGGGAGTGACCATGGCGTTCACGTAACATTTCAGTGACGTATAGTTGACGAGCTGTCAACGAGGCCACGCCGGCTGGCCAAACTCTTCCCTACATATGGCTCCGCCCCCACCGGGACGTTTGCAAGCAGCGTCGCAACTCCAACGCCCTATAGATGGCGCGCCGGTAGATCCAAGACAGCGGAAGAGACGAGGACTGTGCGCCTGCTAGCGAGCTGACGGCGGTTAGTGTGCTCAACTTACTTGGCTACAAATGCCAAATGGTCAGGAAAGAAGCGTATCACAGGTGACGGAGATGTTGACAAACGTCAAAAAAACAACATTTTTTTTTTTATAAGGTGCGGAAACATTGCAGAACTTGTGACGCTTTGTGGAAGGCGAGCGTGTTTTGGGCGCCGGTCACATCGTTGTGTGTGGCAAAATATTTTTCTGAGTGATGAAAGTGTCGTGGTGTTTGCGCTGTACCTGGCCACCAGTGTTCTAAAATGTGATCCGCGCATGGCGACCAAGCTCCGGTAGAGCAGCTTTCACGGTATTGATGTTTCTGTTAGAGGCTCGCAGTCGCAGGTCACTGCACACAGCCGCGGTTGTACCGCATTGCAACACGTAATCAACCTGCGCCATGGTTACTAATAGGCAGTTTTCGCATAGCGTAGCGCAGCCGCAGGGTACAGTACAGTGAGTCATGGCGACCAGAAGTTCGCGCTGCACTTTTGAAGCATGATTTGCAGCACGCGCCAGGGTACGTTGCCGTAACCATGGTGGCCTGTGCTAACGCTATGCAAGAACTGCAAAATAACGCCATCGGCGTGTTTGGGGTATCTACTCATTGCTCTGTCAAAAGACATGTTAAAATATAAAGTAAGCTAGACCTGTGTACCGTGCTATTCGCATCGTCGAGATCCGCCTCGCCAAAACTGCCAGTTTTAAGCACACCTCACGATCGGAACACAAACGCGCTTCAAATGCTACAACCTTTTTTTTTAAATTTGACTTCGTAATTAACTGAAAACAGGTACGCGTTGTTTGCCTTTTGTAAGTGCTTGGAAAAAACTCCTGTTTTTTGTCATGGCCTTTCCGCGCATAAAATGCGAACTCATTATCGACGTCTATCGCTCGACAAACCGTTGCGCGATATTTCTCTCTTACTTTCTGAAGATAAAACCTTTGCGTAGGTCGTACGCAAGAACTCTGCACTACTAGCGGGAGCTTTTGCCGTCACGTAGAGCAGAGATTGTGCTGGCGACCGCAGGACCCAAAATCCGCAGCGTATGCCTTCTACGAGGAGTTCCTAATGAAATGAGACATTCCGGTCCCCTTGTGCAACGCTGTTGCGAACCGGACTACAACAATTCCTATTTTAACGCGCTTTTTCCGTAAAAGCTGCATGATGCAGCCTTTACGGAACACGCCGACCAGAACAGCAGCACCAAGGCCGACAGTCCCTGCCACCGTCTCCGCCGCCGTCCCCGCTCCTCTGGTTCTTCGTTCGTCCGCGAGAGGGCGAGCGGCGGGCTGGAGGTGCGAATACCCGAGATGTTGGTGAGCCAAAGCAGCCGAGTCCCAACTGACCTGTAGTTCGAGAAGTTGGCGTCCAGAGGAAAGCCTTCGTCGTGGTCCTCTGTCCTGGCCGGCGATGCTGGGGCCTGTCCGAGGGACATCTTGGCGGCCGGCGACCTGGACGCGGCCAGGCCGAGTCCGGGGAGGCCTCGCGCACCGGAGTCGTCGAGTGCGGACCCGGGGACGACGTGGCCGCGGCAGCCGACGAACACTGCCTCGTCTCGGCCTGGGTTCCCAAGGAGACCGCTTAGCCGCGTCACACTGAGCCAATGACAGAATGGTGGAGTCAGCCCTTCCGGAACTCGGCCCTTTTGGACACATTTAGTTAAAGCTTACGAAAGCGTGACCAGTCTCATTATGACTCCCAAGCCAATGAGACGTGAGTTGATAATAATAATAATAATAAATAATAAATGCTTTATTTGGTTCGTGCCCCAGAACAACCACTAGGTTATAATGTGGTGGCACATAAAATATAAATTTACCACAGTGTCCGCCACTTTTACAAAATACGGTGCGGGTCAATAGCCGAAAATACATAAATCAATCTCTCGTTTAAAGACTAAAAAATCTAAAAAAAAGAAATCAACGTGAGGCGACAATTTATTACCACAAATTTGCATCCGCACCAATGGTGACAATTTAGATTGCACAGAAGGATAACATACACTCGTTCCTCTAATAGCACGAGCCGGCACGTGAAATCCCAGCGGTGACTACCAGTTCACTATCTATATGACCGTGAACAAATTTATGGAAAAATAAAACATCACAAGCAGTCCGTCTTTTTAACAAGTTGCGCGAGGAAAGTTCTTAGAATGTATTCATAGTCGTAATAACATTTTCTCTCAAAATACCCATCATAAACAATTCGAACAAATCGTTTTTCAACCCTTTCGATTCGCTCTGCATCAGTTGCAGTCAGCGAATTTTACGCAGCACTGCAAAACTCGAGTCTAACTCGCACCAAGGAGCAAAGATTTCCATTAAAATAAACGCCAAGGTCACGTACTCGTTCAACCCGTCGAATAGTACATTTGCCAAGTATGTAAGAGTAAGAAATGTTTTTGCGTTTTCCACACACAGTGAGTATATTTGTTTTAACTGGGTTAACCAGTAAAAAAATATCAGAACACCATTCAGAAATGCGTAGTATGCCATCCTGTAAAATAACACAGTCATCTTCTTATTGAATTCTCATAAAATTTTGATGTCGTCGGCATCTAAAAGCACCTGCGCATTCTTTACGCACAGGTTGATATCCCTGATAAATACAAGAAAAGAAGTGGCCCTAGGTTTGATCCTTGGGGGACACTGGAAGAAGATACAAGAACTTCTGATAGACTGCTCAATACACGGAGACTATTTTGACGACCAGTAAGATAACTATTAAACCAAGTTAAAAGGGGCGTTGTTATACTGTATAATGTTAGTTTATACAAGAGCAGTTTATGATTCACCTTATCGAAAGCCTTGGATAAAACAAAGTGAACAATATCAGCTTGTCCTCGCGAAAGAACAATCGGTGCTATATAATCTAGGAAAAAACATGATTTGTTTCTACTGAGCGACCTTTTATAAATCCGTGTTGAACGGTCCCTAGTTTTTGACTGGAGTAAAACTAAACACGGGCATATATGACAATCTCAAAAACCTTTGAAGAAGAACAGAGCAAAGATACAGAGCGATAGTTCTCTATACCTTTGACACGTCACCGGCTTTGTGCACTGGCACTACAAGCTACTTTTTCCACAAAGAGGAAAAACTCCCTTACCTAAAGAAAGATTAAATATACGCTTTAGCAAAGGGGCAAAAAAATCAGCGCAACGCTTTGCAATGAAAACAGGTATAAGAACAGCACCCACAGAACGCTTAGGCTTTAATCTTTTCATTGCCTCTAAAATTTTGTTTGTGATGAAGTTGTGAGACTGTAAAAGTGTCGTTACAGCCAATGTTACCAACATTGGGTGTACTTCCACAACATCAGTCGAGTAACACCCACTAAAACAGTTTCGAAATATACCTGCTACTCCTTCGGGAAAAGTTACGTAGTCCGTAATCTTACGTAAAGAGATTATTCTCGAAGACTCCTTTCCGTGTCGCTTGACAAACCGCCATAACTAATCGGGCTCGCGAAACAGACTACATTCAACATTTTTTTCATTAACACGTTTGTCATATTTAAACAAGTTTTTCACTAGCGCACGATAGATACTGAATTTTTTGTACCATAGTTGGACCCCAGTTCTTTTAAACAGTTTATGGAAATGTTTTTTTCATTTCCTATAATATATTAAATATTTTGAAAACCAAAACGGGAACTTAGCAGGCTTAGAGATACGCTTAGGGATGAACATATGGATTGCATTTCCGCATATATCTGTCAAAGGTTGAGTCTCGGAATTAACAAAATTATCGTTAAAAACCGCCGACCAGTTTTTAGACTCGTAGAAACATGTACAACCCTTAATATTCACCATTACGATACGCATAGCCGGTAAAACTGTGACGATGACATGTTCGCCCTGAAAAGCAAAAAAAAGTCACCATAAAAGTTGGGTGAAATACGTCAGGCCGATCATCCACTGGGAATTCACTTTCTATTGGACAGTTGGAAAGACAAAAATCTATAGGACATTCCCGGCATTGCTTTTGTAGTGATTGTGTTGTGCGAGTTTATTACAATTAATAAAATCAATTATTCTGGATGCTCTTACTGTCTGGGTGATTCTACTGGAAAGTATATCGGCTGCCCAGTCTATGCCTCGAAGGTTAAAATCCCCATAAAGATTAACTCGAAATTTTGAAACATCAACTTTCTGTTCCAGCGTTTGCAGGTGGTTAATAAACGCACTCGATTCTGATAGTGGAGGGAAGTAATAATTTCCAATAAGGTAATTAAAGAGGGCCCAATCATAGTGATCAGAATAGGCCGCGGCTCTTACGCTCTCAGTGACAACGGGAGCGATTGTGCTAGCCAAGTTACAAAAGTTTTCCGAATAAACGACAGCTGTCGTTGTTTTTCTTCGGTTCTTGTCATAGCACAAAACGAGATTGTCATTAGTCTCGTGCAAAATGCAATCCCCGCAGCTTCGTCATCAGGCCTTGCGAAGAAGAGATTGAAAGAAAACGTCCGATTCTATCGCTGAAATTACGTGGCGACAAAAAAGCTTCTTGGTCAGTGGCGTTGTGGACTTAGGTCCCTGGCACTAATGCCCGTAAGCATGCGTAAAGTGAGAAGCATTCGTACCCACTACCGTTGTATGCCCCATTGAATGCTCCAACTGAACAAGAACTTGACGCAGGTCGTCGCTGGAGGTAAAGTTTTGACTTACTTCGGTGCGATTTGCACGGGACATCAGCTCGGCTGCGCCCACCGAAACGACCTATACAGCCGCCGTCTGTTTTTATGTCGCATGCTCGTTCTGCAGGGCGCCCGAGTTCAAGGGGATTTACATGGCTTGCACTGACTGCCCATCAGCGACCACTGTACTGGCCTGCTTGTTGAGCGCCTATTTTCCGGGCCACTTTTTCTTGGCAATAACAAGCAGCACGATGCACTGACGTGCAAGCCCTCTAAGGAAAGACCTCGATGTCTCCGCTCGCTAGCGACCGTAGCCGAGAAGTGGGGCAGCACCTTGCTGGGCGTCGGACACAAGGACAGCTCCCTCCCGGAGAACTTGGAGAGGAGGGCGCCGACCCGCCGACCATGTCCCGGTGCAGCGCCTTCAGGTGAGACGTGCCGGCGGATGGCGACGAGGACGCGGCGCCCTCGGCGGGCATCCTCAGGTCGTGAGGCGACGCCTGCGACGACCGGCTCAGGTCTCCGAGGCGCCTCGGCTTGGGCCGCAGGATCTCGACGCCGTGCTGGCGGCACTGGTCGGCGTCCCGGAACTCCGGTACCGCCGGCACAGACGTCATCGCCGACGGCTTGGCGGGGCGGCCGCTATGTCATCGCTCGCGCCGGGCCTCTGCGAATGAGAAACCGGAAACACTGTGACGTCACGGGCGAGGTCGGAGGACACGCCTCTCGACTGAACACACGAACACGGAATGGGCAACTTTCCGCCTTGCATTTTTTTTTGTACCTGAAAGGCTGCCATTAGGAATACTATGGTCTGGTTTATTGCGATATCAGGGGTTTCCCCATGAATTGAAATTAGGGGGTGTCTAAATATTTAGGGGTGGGGTTATGAAGGGGGGGGGCTTTAATAATAGAGAGTTGTTGCGAATTAATGGGGTGCCTTCAAGAAAAACAAGGGGGGGGGGTCTCGGGGTGTGTGTAGGGAAATCACTGTGCGATATATACGTATAAATGAAAGACTGGATTCTGTCCCGAATTAACAAATTTACCTTCCCTATACAAGCATCACCTGAGCCCTCCCTATAGGACAGCCCGCTAGTCCGTGCACCTCTCACTGGGTGGCGCTGAAACTCGGCCCTCTAATAGTCGTGGGTGCGCGGCAGCAGACCATTTTATCGTATCAAGAGAGATCTACGTCGCCATATATCTGGTTCTTTTGTTACACAAAATTACTCTTATATTCCCCATCACAAATCATTTCCTTTTGAATCTTGTTTTACTAGCACGACAGTTCATTTCCTTGTTTTTCTTATGGGAACAGGCAGCAGCGGAGGCACTGAACACGCAACCTAAAAGCTACGTCCTGTACTTTCAGAAATACACGTGCCGGACTCTTGACCATACGGGAGACAGGCCCTGCAACGAACACCGTGACAGTCACCTACCAGAGCAGCAACACCTGTAATGATCACCGAGGAGAACGCGCCTGGTCACGGTCATCGAGGCTCATGCGGAGGACGGAACCTTCTGCAAAGTCATCATCCAGAGCAGCAACGCTTGAATCGGCCACGAGGTGGCCCACAGATCCCGACGCTATACATAATCAGCTGTCTTCCACCGCCCCGGCACAGGCGGCAGCGGCGGCCCTGAACAACAACTACGTCCCGTACTTTCAGGATGGTTTCCGCCCATTTTTTGTCGTTTCTTTGTTCTTACCCCTGCTGCTGCCATACAGCCATGGAGTGTGTAGAGCATGAAAAACTCAAATGACCAATGTTTGCCACGTGGAAAACCCCTTCCTGATGATGGAACAGTCGCCACGTGCTCTGAATTTTCCTTATAGTTATCATTTTGGAACATGTAGCGGATTATCAGAAGCAGTCTAGCAGCGGCAACGACGGTACCTTCTTGCCCTAATACGCCGCACTTACAATTCCAGCTCCAACTGACCGCTGAGTTGCTTCGTCGCTCCTGGACGCCGCTGACAACTGCAAGCTGTCACCCGGCCGCCATTGGACAGCGACAAAGAGACTGAGCGACGTCACCAGGCTAACGCGGATAAAACGACTGTCTTCAAGACTGCGCATCAGAAGCAGTCTGCAGCAGCAGCAGCGGTACCTTCTTGCCCTAATACGCCGCACTTACAATTCCAGCTCCAACTGACCGCTGAATTGCTTCGTCGCTCCTGGACGCCGCTGACAACTGCAAGCTGTCACCCGGCCGCCATTGGACAGCGACAAAGAGACTGAGCGACGTCACCAGGCTAACGCGGATAAAACGACTGTCTTCAAGACTGCGCATCAGAAGCAGTCTAGCAGCGGCAACGGCAGTACCTTCTTGCCCTAATACGCCGCACTTACAATTCCAGCTCCAACTGACCGCTGAATTGCTTCGTCGCTCCTGGACGCCGCTGACAACTGCAAGCTGTCACCCGGCCGCCATTGGACAGCGACAAAGAGACTGAGCGACGTCACCAGGCTAACGCGGATAAAACGACTGTCTTCAAGACTGCGCATCAGAAGCAGTCTAGCAGCGGCAACGGCAGTACCTTCTTGCCCTAATACGCCGCACTTACAATTCCAGCTCCAACTGACCGCTGAATTGCTTCGTCGCTCCTGGACGCCGCTGACAACTGCAAGCTGTCACCCGGCCGCCATTGGACAGCGACAAAGAGACTGAGCGACGTCACCAGGCTAACGCGGATAAAACGACTGTCTTCAAGACTGCGCATCAGAAGCAGTCTAGCAGCGGCAACGGCAGTACCTTCTTGCCCTAATACGCCGCACTTACAATTCCAGCTCCAACTGACCGCTGAATTGCTTCGTCGCTCCTGGACGCCGCTGACAACTGCAAGCTGTCACCCGGCCGCCATTGGACAGCGACAAAGAGACTGAGCGACGTCACCAGGCTAACGCGGATAAAACGACTGTCTTCAAGACTGCGCATCAGAAGCAGTCTAGCAGCGGCAACGGCAGTACCTTCTTGCCCTAATACGCCGCACTTACAATTCCAGCTCCAACTGACCGCTGAATTGCTTCGTCGCTCCTGGACGCCGCTGACAACTGCAAGCTGTCACCCGGCCGCCATTGGACAGCGACAAAGAGACTGAGCGACGTCACCAGGCTAACGCGGATAAAACGACTGTCTTCAAGACTGCGCATCAGAAGCAGTCTAGCAGCGGCAACGGCAGTACCTTCTTGCCCTAATACGCCGCACTTACAATTCCAGCTCCAACTGACCGCTGAATTGCTTCGTCGCTCCTGGACGCCGCTGACAACTGCAAGCTGTCACCCGGCCGCCATTGGACAGCGACAAAGAGACTGAGCGACGTCACCAGGCTAACGCGGATAAAACGACTGTCTTCAAGACTGCGCATCAGAAGCAGTCTAGCAGCGGCAACGGCAGTACCTTCTTGCCCTAATACGCCGCACTTACAATTCCAGCTCCAACTGACCGCTGAATTGCTTCGTCGCTCCTGGACGCCGCTGACAACTGCAAGCTGTCACCCGGCCGCCATTGGACAGCGACAAAGAGACTGAGCGACGTCACCAGGCTAACGCGGATAAAACGACTGTCTTCAAGACTGCGCATCAGAAGCAGTCTAGCAGCGGCAACGGCAGTACCTTCTTGCCCTAATACGCCGCACTTACAATTCCAGCTCCAACTGACCGCTGAATTGCTTCGTCGCTCCTGGACGCCGCTGACAACTGCAAGCTGTCACCCGGCCGCCATTGGACAGCGACAAAGAGACTGAGCGACGTCACCAGGCTAACGCGGATAAAACGACTGTCTTCAAGACTGCGCATCAGAAGCAGTCTAGCAGCGGCAACGGCAGTACCTTCTTGCCCTAATACGCCGCACTTACAATTCCAGCTCCAACTGACCGCTGAATTGCTTCGTCGCTCCTGGACGCCGCTGACAACTGCAAGCTGTCACCCGGCCGCCATTGGACAGCGACAAAGAGACTGAGCGACGTCACCAGGCTAACGCGGATAAAACGACTGTCTTCAAGACTGCGCATCAGAAGCAGTCTAGCAGCGGCAACGGCAGTACCTTCTTGCCCTAATACGCCGCACTTACAATTCCAGCTCCAACTGACCGCTGAATTGCTTCGTCGCTCCTGGACGCCGCTGACAACTGCAAGCTGTCACCCGGCCGCCATTGGACAGCGACAAAGAGACTGAGCGACGTCACCAGGCTAACGCGGATAAAACGACTGTCTTCAAGACTGCGCATCAGAAGCAGTCTAGCAGCGGCAACGGCAGTACCTTCTTGCCCTAATACGCCGCACTTACAATTCCAGCTCCAACTGACCGCTGAATTGCTTCGTCGCTCCTGGACGCCGCTGACAACTGCAAGCTGTCACCCGGCCGCCATTGGACAGCGACAAAGAGACTGAGCGACGTCACCAGGCTAACGCGGATAAAACGACTGTCTTCAAGACTGCGCATCAGAAGCAGTCTAGCAGCGGCAACGGCAGTACCTTCTTGCCCTAATACGCCGCACTTACAATTCCAGCTCCAACTGACCGCTGAATTGCTTCGTCGCTCCTGGACGCCGCTGACAACTGCAAGCTGTCACCCGGCCGCCATTGGACAGCGACAAAGAGACTGAGCGACGTCACCAGGCTAACGCGGATAAAACGACTGTCTTCAAGACTGCGCATCAGAAGCAGTCTAGCAGCGGCAACGGCAGTACCTTCTTGCCCTAATACGCCGCACTTACAATTCCAGCTCCAACTGACCGCTGAATTGCTTCGTCGCTCCTGGACGCCGCTGACAACTGCAAGCTGTCACCCGGCCGCCATTGGACAGCGACAAAGAGACTGAGCGACGTCACCAGGCTAACGCGGATAAAACGACTGTCTTCAAGACTGCGCATCAGAAGCAGTCTAGCAGCGGCAACGGCAGTACCTTCTTGCCCTAATACGCCGTACTTACATTTCCAGCTCCAACTGACCGCTGAATTGCTTCGTCGCTCCTGGACGCCGCTGACAACTGCAAGCTATCACCCGGCCGCCATTGGACAGCGACAAAGAGACTGAGCGACGTCACCACGCTAACGCGGATAAAACGACTGTCTTCAAGACGGCGCATCAGAAGCAGTCTAGCAGCGGCAACGGCAGTACCTTCTTGCCCTAATACGCCGCACTTACATTTCCAGCTCCAACTGACCGCTGAATTGCTTCGTCGCTCCTGGACGCCGCTGACAACTGCAAGCTATCACCCGGCCGCCATTGGACAGCGACAAAGAGACTGAGCGACGTCACCACGCTAACTGCGGATAAAACGACTGTCTTCAAGACGGCGCATCAGAAGCAGTCTAGCAGCGGCAACGGCAGTACCTTCTTGCCCTAATACGCCGTACTTACATTTCCAGCTCAACTGACCGCTGAATTGCTTCGTCGCTCCTGGACGCCGCTGACAACTGCAAGCTATCACCCGGCCGCCATTGGACAGCGACAAAGAGACTGAGCGACGTCACCACGCTAACTGCGGATAAAACGACTGTCTTCAAGACGGCGCATCAGAAGCAGTCTAGCAGCGGCAACGGCAGTACCTTCTTGCCCTAATACGCCGCACTTACATTTCCAGCTCCAACTGACCGCTGAATTGCTTCGTCGCTCCTGGACGCCGCTGACTACTGCAAGCTATCACCCGGCCGCCATTGGACAGCGACAAAGAGACTGAGCGACGTCACCACGCTAACTGCGGATAAAACGACTGTCTTCAAGACGGCGCATCAGAAGCAGTCTAGCAGCGGCAACGGCAGTACCTTCTTGCCCTAATACGCCGCACTTACATTTCCAGCTCCAACTGACCGCTGAATTGCTTCGTCGCTCCTGGACGCCGCTGACAACTGCAAGCTATCACCCGGCCGCCATTGGACAGCGACAAAGAGACTGAGCGACGTCACCACGCTAACTGCGGATAAAACGACTGTCTTCAAGACGGCGCATCAGAAGCAGTCTAGCAGCGGCAACGGCAGTACCTTCTTGCCCTAATACGCCGCACTTACAATTCCAGCTCCAACTGACCGCTGAATTGCTTCGTCGCTCCTGGACGCCGCTGACAACTGCAAGCTATCACCCGGCCGCCATTGGACAGCGACAAAGAGACTGAGCGACGTCACCACGCTAACTGCGGATAAAACGACTGTCTTCAAGACGGCGCATCAGAAGCAGTCTAGCAGCGGCAACGGCAGTACCTTCTTGCCCTAATACGCCGCACTTACATTTCCAGCTCCAACTGACCGCTGAATTGCTTCGTCGCTCCTGGACGCCGCTGACAACTGCAAGCTGTCACCCGGCCGCCATTGGACAGCGACAAAGAGACTGAGCGACGTCACCAGGCTAACGCGGATAAAACGACTGTCTTCAAGACTGCGCATCAGAAGCAGTCTAGCAGCGGCAACGGCAGTACCTTCTTGCCCTAATACGCCGCACTTACATTTCCAGCTCCAACTGACCGCTGAATTGCTTCGTCGCTCCTGGACGCCGCTGACAACTGCAAGCCATCACCCGGCCGCCATTGGACAGCGACAAAGAGACTGAGCGACGTCACCAGCGCTAACTGCGGATAAAACGACTGTCTTCAAGACGGCGCATCAGAAGCAGTCTAGCAGCGGCAACGGCAGTACCTTCTTGCCCTAATACGCCGCACTTACATTTCCAGCTCCAACTGACCGCTGAATTGCTTCGTCGCTCCTGGACGCCGCTGACAACTGCAAGCTGTCACCCGGCCGCCATTGGACAGCGACAAAGAGACTGAGCGACGTCACCAGGCTAACGCGGATAAAACGACTGTCTTCAAGACTGCGCATCAGAAGCAGTCTAGCAGCGGCAACGGCAGTACCTTCTTGCCCTAATACGCCGCACTTACAATTCCAGCTCCAACTGACCGCTGAATTGCTTCGTCGCTCCTGGACGCCGCTGACAACTGCAAGCTATCACCCGGCCGCCATTGGACAGCGACAAAGAGACTGAGCGACGTCACCAGGCTAACGCGGATAAAACGACTGTCTTCAAGACTGCGCATCAGAAGCAGTCTAGCAGCGGCAACGGCAGTACCTTCTTGCCCTAATACGCCGCACTTACAATTCCAGCTCCAACTGACCGCTGAATTGCTTCGTCGCTCCTGGACGCCGCTGACAACTGCAAGCTGTCACCCGGCCGCCATTGGACAGCGACAAAGAGACTGAGCGACGTCACCAGGCTAACGCGGATAAAACGACTGTCTTCAAGACTGCGCATCAGAAGCAGTCTAGCAGCGGCAACGGCAGTACCTTCTTGCCCTAATACGCCGCACTTACAATTCCAGCTCCAACTGACCGCTGAATTGCTTCGTCGCTCCTGGACGCCGCTGACAACTGCAAGCTGTCACCCGGCCGCCATTGGACAGCGACAAAGAGACTGAGCGACGTCACCAGGCTAACGCGGATAAAACGACTGTCTTCAAGACTGCGCATCAGAAGCAGTCTAGCAGCGGCAACGGCAGTACCTTCTTGCCCTAATACGCCGCACTTACAATTCCAGGTTGGTGCATTGCTTTTTTTCTATTTCCTTAAACTTAAAAGTTTCACTGCCATTGCTGCTGCTACTGCTACCACTGAATTTAGGATTGTGTGTCAGTACAATGTCATCCGATGAAGGGGATTCCGCATGTATAGCGTGCGATGAACCCTTGCCAAAAAGTGACGCACTTATGTGTTGTGCTGAATGCGAGTTCAGCTTCCACTTGGGGGCATGTTCGGGAGTGTCTAAAAGCGCATTCAAAAAGAAAAGTGCTGCTTCGAAACAAACCTGGACGTGCCTAACTTGTAAAAAGCGAAAGCAAAAAGCGATCCAGTAGGTGAAGATCCCAAATCAAGCAACGAAAAAGATGATGGAAACACACTTGCGGAAATAAGTAGAAAGCTCTCTGTTTTGATGACTTTACACGAAAAAGTTGATACATTGATGGAAATGAAGAACACTGTTGATGGAATCGAGCGCTCGGTCCAGATCATCTCTGATCAATATGACGAACTGCTTACCGAAGTTAAACAGCAGAAAAAAGAAATCAGCGACCTAAAAAAGCGTATCGAGAGGGTCGAAACAAGTGGCGGCGCCGAGGTCCAGCAGCTCAGGCGCGAAGTGAATGAACTTGAGCAGTACAGTAGAAGGCAAAACATTGAAGTACACGGGCTGGCGCCTTCTGCAAATGAAAACTTACTGAGTCAACTAAACGCACTCTCGGAACAACTTGAGTTACCAAAGCTGACCGAGCAAGATATCGAGGCAGCACACAGACTCCCGCCTAAGCACGACAAAGTTCCAGTCATCTTAGTGCGATTTGCGTCACGTCTCAACCGAGACAAGTGGCTGCAGGGAAATGTGCTCCTAAGGCAGATGAAATCTACTGTGCGCATCTATGAAAACCTGACAGCTCAAAACAAAAAGTTATTTTGGCAGATTAGGACCAAAACCGCTGAAAAGGGCTATCGATTTGCATGGCACAAAGAAGGAAAAATGTTCGTGAGAAAAGCTGCCGGTGACCGTCTTATCAGGATAGAATGCGAAGATGACCTGGAACTGATACGTTAATCACAAACGCGAAGTTTACTTTTACTTTTATTTTTTCGATAATGGGAAGTTTTTCGACAGAGCACGGTTATTATGATAACAAATCATTCGGAAATCTTGTTAATGGAAACATTGCACACAATGACAATAAATTATCTGTATTTCATCTAAACACAAGAAGCATTAGAAACAAATGTGACGAAATCGAAGAGTTTCTTGACTGCCTAGAACTTCGCTTTGATGTCCTAGCATTCACTGAGACATGGCTTACGAGTGATTCACATATTCCTGAATTTAAAGGTTACTACCATACAGAGATATTTCGAACTGGGAAAAAAGGCGGGGGAGTGTCCCTTTACTATAAAAGCTACTTGGCATGCAGTGTTATATCTGAATATACTCGTGTCTGTGCGAATTATGAGTGTCTTCTTGTAAGGTGTCGTGATTACATTATAGGTGTTGTGTACAGACCGCCATCCGGATCACCTAGTGTTTTTCTAGACTTTTTAGAAGAACTTTTTCAATATGCCTCTGAGAGTAAACTTCCTATGATACTTGTTGGTGATTTTAATATCAATCTCATGTTGTCTGACTCATGGCAGTTAGAACTGCTAGATCTCGTGCAATCGCATGGCTATGAAAATGTAATTGAGTGTCCTACCCGTGTTACATCTGAGACGGAAACTTTAATTGATTTATGTTTAACCAATGCAATGAGAAATGACGTAGTATCTGGTGTACTGACGGTGGATTTAAGTGATCACTTACCTTTCTTTTGCTTTGTTCCATGCGCAAACGTTGGCTACAATAAGACGAATATAACTAACTCTTATTATCGAGACATAAACAATTATAGTATCGAACGCTTTGTTACGCTTGTATCGGCCACACACTGGAATGATATATACAATGAGCCAAATCCTAGTAAATCTTACGATAAGTTTATAGAGAAGATAAAAGAAGCCTATGAAGATGCGTTCCCTCTTAGAAAAGCCAAAAGACATAAGAGATCACGAAAACCCTGGATTACCGCAACACTTCTAAAGCGAATAAACGAGCGAAATAAACTTTATGACACATTCATACAAACAAAAGACCTCGATATACTGGCAAAATACAAAAAGATACGGAACAAGTTAAACTCTGATATAAAAAAGGCGAAAGTAAATTATTATAAAAATAAATTCATTACAATTCAACATAATCCAGTGAAAGTATGGAAGACAGCAAAAGAACTGATGTCCAAGTCAAGCAGTACCATCCCGAATGTCCTAAGAATAGATGACGTGGATTATTCTGGTAGAGAACTGGCAAATCTATTTAATGCACATTTTTTGCTTTCGGGCGCTCCGACTTTCTCCTTACAACAGAAAAGAAACTTCGAATTTCATACCCACGTATGTTTACCAGAGTC